>SNQJ01S0132657.1:0-25756 GCA_010110895.2 Picea sitchensis | reverse complement strand
GATTAGTGTAGGAAGAATGGCCCAAGGTGGGGAATGGTCCAGGTTCATAAGACAAGACAATTATTCTTCCTTGCTTGAGAGGAATAGTCCAGATATCTCATTGTTCTAATATGAGGGAAGATATTCTTTCAGATCTCACAGATGTGAGTGAAAGATCAGTCTAGATGATTCAGTTTATATCATAACATTGTTTCTGTGTAGGTTGATATTAGATGATTTTTATGAATATTGTATGAAAATATATGTATACTACTGTGGTGGATGTGTTCCACTGTTCGTGACTATACGTTACTGATCAAGTACTTGTTTTCTACTTGGTGTGGTAGTGTACCACTGGATTGTAGTTATGTACTATTATGGATAGACATAGTTGTGTTCTATTTTGTTCCAATTGCCTTGAAGACTATCAAGCAGTTTGGAAAATGATTATCAGCCAGATGGATGATTAAAAGACAAATATTTCCCAGACAGAAAATGGTTCAGAGCATCTACTCTTCTAGGACGTATGTCCAAATTAGAAGAATGTCTCTTTTATCACTCTGTGGTGTGAGTGACTTATTCAACATCATGTTTGATTACTCAGATGGAGTATGGCTTCAAAAGATAATGCAGTTGATGACATTGATGGTGATGATGGTGCTCATGATCTAGTCTATACAACTATGTTGTTGCTATTGGGTGAATGGTATGTTTGTTCTCAAGACCATTACCTGTAATACCTCCATATCTAGGAGGGAGTGTTGATATTATGGTAGATGCGGGAGGCATTTACCTCCACGTGTAAACCTAACAAGAATAGAATACTCCAGGAAGAAAGAGAAACCCTAATGAGTTGGATAATAACCCTAGAAGACTTGTCGGCTCAAGAAGATAATTTTTATTAGGTTATTAGCCTCCAGGAGAAGAAGTCGTCTAGAAGAAATAATAATATACTAAATAGACAGATATACAGAATAAGAAGTTGGTCCAGGCAGTTAGCCAGGAATACTATAAATACAGGGCACCAGTCTCTCATTTGTCACAGTCTCAGAATTGTAGAGCAACAACTGGTGTGCACTGTAGTGTCCAGTCTTGGGCGTAGGTTTGAGGAGAGCTGCCATTGCAGTTGCTGCAGCTAGCAGTCATGTTTTAGCTTGGACTATATCTTGTCTAGGGTTTGGACTACCTGATCAGCTCTTGTTGATGTGCTATCCTTGGGGAAAGGTGCGCTACCCTTTGTTTGGCTATCTAGCCTAGGGTTTTCTTCCAGAGTGATTCTCTGTCAAGGTTAAGGTGCTCAAAGGGTGGCTTCGACCTATGGTTGGATGACAATAGTGATATTGTCAATGGTAAAACGAGCACATCCATTATATTATAACATGGGGCACCAAAGAACTCAGGAAATTTGACTGTCTCGAGTTCGCAGTGAATACCAAAGGTACTGGCTGGGTGCGCTGTGGACCCTCAGGGGTACATGTGCCCTGGCCTCATCTTAGTACAGATGGTGAATCAAGGCCTATGACAATCTCTGTAAGGACCTTGTCAGACTATCATCATCACTTACATCAATCGAATCCAATCCAAGGGCTTGTTCTTCCCCCTTGGGAGTTAGACTTCAAGGGCATGGGCACTTTTGGAGGCGTCACACCTCATTCCACGACACCACACTGCGAACCTCAATGGTGCCCTCTAATTAAGATCACCGCATGGACACGTTAAAGTTTTACTTAGTGCTAGGTTATTACTCAAGGGTTTGTTGCAGTGGAAAGCATGACAATCCATAGTCATAGGGTTGAACCCACTCTGATACCATATCTGACGAACCCATCATTATGACTACAACTGACGCAAGCAAGTGCAATTTTTTTTTTTTTTTTGAAGCAAGAAGGAAACAATGACAACAATTAAAAAACACAACTCGATGACGAACAAAAAACATGCAGATTAGGAAAAAAACAACAATGACTCATCACACTAGCACCTTAGGCAACTGGACAAAACATGCGATAATCCAAGACAAAATATAAATGACTACCCACCTGACACAAGCAAGAAAACACCTACAAGCTAAAGGACAACATCAACCAACCCGACACAATGAATTTAACGACTAGTAACTGGAAACCTCTACGGCGCACAAAAAAAACATGTTAAGTCATTACAACCAAGTGCCAACATCAATTACAACAAGCAATGCCCACATAGAGAAGCACAGACTTCAGCTAGGTTATCATTTGCCTCTATCTGTCAGGGCGCATGATTATCCCCTCATTAGGAATCAAGTCGTCACCAGGCAATAGGCATGACAGTAAACACGACGTAACATAACATAACTAGACCCTTAACCCAAGATAAATCCAACGCACTCGGAGACTGAATTAACTGACAAGAAGACTATACCCATGCACCCAAGCAACAAGTCAACAAGACGCAAGATGCCATCACTGAAAATTAAACTATGCAGCGAAATGAAGGATTTTTTTTTTCTCAAGAGGCACCCTTTTAGGAAGTCTCCCACACTGTAAAGCAGAATAAATGAATAATATCTAAAATTTCATGTGCACGGATATTCCATTTTCATTCTCTATAGTAGAATGTTATTGAAGGGTAGCTTACTCATAAGTGATATAAGAAATTAGTACTTACATTTTGTTACCAAAAAAACATTTACCATCATAAACACAGTAAGGTAATATATTAAGAAGCTCAGTTCTATTAATCGATGCATGGATGGATATCTACTACCATATCAATTGAAATATAATAAGCATAAACGAAAGGTCAGTTTGCTAACTACTTTATGTTCCCTTGGACCGATTGTCAAGCCTGCTGAACAACTCAGTTCTGCTGATCGATGCAATGATGGAATCTCTACCTAAAATAGCATGTGTTTTTTTTTTTGTGGGAGCCCATGATTAAAAACCAGAAGATTATTTATGGGTAACATCAACAAGCATTCAATAACAAAATATTATATAAATATGTATATATTAGAAGATATATTCTTAGACAATGCTGCCCATAAATCTACGTGTTGTTCATAAATCTAAATATTAAGAATGCTTATCAGCTCAAATTCTGTTGATTTAGTCATTGACTGAATATATACCCACGTACTATTCATAAATCTAATTAAGAATACTGGCCAACTCAAATCTGCTGATTCAATCATTGATGAAATATCTACCCAAAATCAACTAAATATATTATGCATCAACGAACAGTCATTTGCAGACCACGTGATGTTCCCTTACCCAATTATTAAGCTTGCTGGGAAGCTTGGTTCTGTTGATTGACGTATTTATGAATACCCAAATATATATTCATAAATCTATCTAAACTCGATCCAATGTATTAAAATATCGCAAGCATACGATTAAATAAAAACACAGACTTAATTAACTTCGTAGATGTATCTAGATTCAAGCCATTGCATTAAAATAATGCAGGCATATCAAACATGATCCACTAAAGCCACTCAATGCTAGGTAAATAACGATCATAGGTGAATATCAATAAGATACCGTTGTGTACAAATATCGCTGTGTAATAACATTTTTTTAAGGAATTTAAAACTCCCCAGAAATTAAATCGATACCAGCAATATCATTATCCCAATGTAGAGTATAAAAGACATTCCAAATAAAATGCCTATAATAAAATCGCATACAATATAAAAGGAAACTCATACATCCCTTTATCAATGCATTCCAAATAAAACACATACAATAAAATCACATACAATATAAAATGAATTCCAAATAAAATGCATTCCAATAAAACACATACAATAAAATCACATACAATATAAAATGCATTCCAAATAAAACGCTTTCCAAATAGAACGCATACAATGTAAAATGAATTCCAAATAGAGATAAATCTTTATCAAACAAAATTCTACTAGGAAAAATCGCATACAATTTAAAAAGGAAACGCAAACATCCCTTTGAGATAACACAAACATTTCACCAATCCTAGCGCTGGAGTTATCAAAATGCAGAGTGTAAATTGCCATCCAAATATATAACAATCGCAAACTCATCAAAACATAGCCACATCAAATGCTGTCACATAGTGTTATCGGACTAATCGGTAGGTGTGGACACTAACATATCTCCCTAGATCCACCTAGATCTAGAACAAAACAGGATAGGACATGACTCTTTCCCTAAGTTATGACCATTGAAATAGCTAATAAGGAGGAACAAGTGACATACCTTTGAATCACTTCCTTGGGTCTTAGTTGCTCCTGCTTCATTCCGGTGCTCTCGTGAGGTCAATACCAAGACAACACAAACCAACCAAAGTGAATATAGTTAAACGTATTCAATAGTCAACTTATGTGTATGATCAAGGAATTACACAATAAAGTAAGAATGACTTTATGGGAAAAGGACATGCCGCTGTATCATATTAATCAAAAGTAGAAGATACAACCTGATCACCTTGATGTTGCAAGATTCCTTTCAGTGACTCTTGGCTCCAGCACACACACTTGCTCAATCCTTGCATGAAGAAGATCCAATTCCTCTTGATATACTTGCTAGAGTCTCCAAGCTCTTGTTCAAGCTGGGTTCTTCACACAATTCCTTCACCAATTCTCCAAATAATCTTGCTTAACCTTTTCCATGAGAATCCCATCAATATATAAGAGAGGATGAGATGGTTACATGGATAAGAATGATCCCACCAAATCAGGGAAACTAGTAAAATGATAACCATTCAGATGCCACCTCACCATGGAAGTTTCTCCTTCTAGAAGATTTGAGAAAACACTCATTTTTCCCATGTGTAAACATTCTCGCACCCTGCCTATAGAGAAACCTGCGAACCCCTCGCACCCCAGCTATGGTGCAACGTGTGATAATTAGGCATTCTCACACCCTAATACATAGGCAGCCTGCGAACTTCCTTTTTATAGGGTTTTTACACAGGAAAATGCAACTTCTTTTCTCAGGAAAAGTTCTTCTCCCTTCTTTCTTCAGGAATTCAAGCCACTAACCAATCTGAAGGAAACAAATAGGTTTACATCATTAACGGTCATAGGGATGATGAAAATAATGTGTAACACATAGTCATAAAACGTAGTGAGGTTATGGAAAAAAGATTTGGTAAAAACTATTTCCTCCAAGAATAATCCTTCAAGATTAATCATTCAAGGTTAACATTCAAATGCATAGTTTAACATTTCAAGGAAAATCAGAGGTAATTGTTCCACAGAAATGCAGAGATGATCAATCAAGAAAATGTAGAGACACTCATTCACCAGAAGGCCCAATGACTAATCATTCAACAATGAATCAATCAGACGCAAAGATACTCATTCACAAGAATGGTGCAAGGATTAGAGATCAATCAGAAAACAAAAACGCAGAGATAAGTAAGGGATATATGGATGGAAAAAATTTATCCTTCCCTCATCATAAATGCATAGAAAAGAAGGGAATTTGAATCTATAGGTATTTAAACACCTAAGTGACGACCATCGATTCAGCTCCTGGACAACTGCTCAAGCACAGACTGATGACTAAAGGGATAAGGGACGGAATATAAAAACACAATCTCTTCATAATAATCAATAAACCCACATAGAGAAATAACATGTGTAATTTAAATTTCATTGCAAGTAACAACTTAACCGGAGTGCCTTAGCCAAACATGAATGATCCATAGTTTTTGTCCCACATGCACTCCATCCAACTCTCACTTGACGACTGATGTGACCTCACCGATACCTCCCAACCAATGCTAGGGGTACTCTTCTTCCCTCTGATCCCCCCGAGCCGCAAAGGGGAAACACACACAATACCAGAGAATATCTAGCACCCAAATCACCTCGCAAGGGCGAGCTACCACTCGTTACCCAAGCTGGGTATCCCAACTCCCACAAGAGAAGTTTAGTCAAGACAAAAATTCAACAGTGTAACCTTACGCATAAATATGAGATCCATACTCCTCCTCCATCCTTTTTATAGAATTTTTCAAGTAATTAGTTTCCCAAATTCTCATTAAGTTCCCTTTTCATTTAATTAATTAGGAAAAACCTCCCCCGTACACATGTCACCCATCCCTTAGTTGCACCAGAAATTCAATTTTATTAATTAATTAATTATTCCTATTTCCCTCACCCACCTAAAAGCATTCCTAAAAACGCTCCTAGGTGTCCCAAAATTCCCTTACACTTCTTAAATGACTTACGCCTTACTAAATTCATAGTTGAGTTCAAAAATAGCAAGTTCCCAAGGAAATATTCCTTACTAAGCTAGACATTCATCTGTTTCTTTATGTTTCCCCTTTTCTTTAGGTTTCCCCTTTTTCCTTTAGTTTCTTATTTCTTTTAAGTTTCCCTCTTTTCCCTTTTTGACTAAAAATTAATTTAGTAAGTGTATAAAAACAACCATTTACCCCTTTTTCTTTTTAACTAAAAAAATTAAATTAGAATATGTAGATGAAGAAACCATTTACCCTCTTTTCTTTTTAATTGTTACTTATCACATCATTAATTTTAGGGTCGACTAGGTTTATTCACTTACTAGTTAAAATTGTGACGTGCCCTTCAGGATACACTAGGTGCTCCAAGGGTGCCACTCACCTCTTTCCATTTTCCTTGCGCGATGTGCCCTTCAGGATGTGCTATGTGCTCCAAGGGTGCCACTCACCTCTTTCCATTTTCCTTGCATGATGTTCCCTTCAGGACTCACTATGTGCTCCAAGGGTGCCACTCGCCTCTTTCCATTTTCCTTGCATGACGTGCCCTTCAGGATGCACTACATCCTCCAAGGGTGCCACTAAACTCTTGGCTGACTTGGTAGACATAAAAAACCCATGGAGTCAATACTCTACCAGGTGATATTGTGGGAGACTAAGGGCCTCTAAGGAATAATACCCCTGCTTTATTGCATGCCACTTAGAATCATGTGAGCAGCTGTTGCAGTATGCCCTCACGGTATCATGGGTCTTCTCAAACTAGGTAATCATTAACCTATAGTTCGAGCCACGACGGGAATGCTAGTAGGCTGTGGCAGGGCTGATCCCACACCTCTCCCTCAAAGTATCTGGTTGTCATGCGTGACCCCTCTAATCCACATGTGAGTCTGGTCGGCAAGCTATCATCAACCTGCATCATCAACGAATCATGTTAGCAAAATAATCAATCATCATAACATCTAATCATACGTACATATGTCACATAAAAAATATTCAACCCAACAATCCACCCCTTGACTCAATCCCAAGTCCAAGGGTTTTCATCGATGCCTCAGCATCCTCGAGGTCCAAAGTCTTTCACACTCAGGAGAACCCAGTCAATAACACCTGTCTATGTCAATACAACAAAATAACATATCACCATATCCATAATGCCTCATAATCATAATCAAACGGTCAATAGTATAATAATCTGGATCACTTGCAAGAAAGTGTCCTCAAAGAATAAGTCCGCTCAGTGCGCGCAAGAGCGGGATGTTACATAAACAAATAAATCTCAGACTTCAACAACCCTTGAATGTTGGTGATCAAACCCTCGACATCCTCATTAATTTTCTGCAAAATTGTATCAGTGTCATGGTGCCCCAAAAGAGTGGGTAGATAACTAGGTTGGAACCATAAGGGACATAATTACTCGAAGCCTTTCCTCAGATGGCACAAAAGTTTAAAGATGCAGGCTGGTTCGACTTCTTCTCAACATTTCAGGGTCATGACGAGCATATTTATATGACCTTTGCACACAATTTTGATGGTTTCGAATCTGTGGTTGGTAAACTCCTCATGCACGTAATAGAGCATTCCATAGATAAATCTTGCAAGTTACCAGTATATGGGGAAAGATGGCCGAAGAAATAAAATCTAGTTATGGATTTTGTAAATGAATTTTTAATTCCAGAAAATCAAAACCCCAATTGGAGCTAAGGCATCCCACACAACTGGGTGAGGAAAGCATTGTTGGATCATGTTGTCATTGATGCCAATGGTTTGATTGTTTGATGTCAATTGATTGATCTCAATGGATGGATTGATTGATAGGATTGAGTGAGTATGATTGATGAACAATGTAATATGTATTTTCCTTGATAAGAATGATATATGTCAAGTGGAAACCAATCGATGAAGATGAATCAATGAGTTGTCATTGATATAATGCATAGATGAAGTTGGATCAATGAATTGTCCTTGATACATGATGAAGATGGATCGATGTGGTTTATATTGAATAGTTGAATGACTCATTATTTTCTTGTCATTGTTGATAAGAAGTGCACATGGATAAACTCCAAAGTGGTCCCCTTATGGTGAAAGTCCTCACGGGAAGACGCTTTGTGGTTTTGTTGTGGTTGAGGGAACCCATTCTTGTATGTGGAATAATGAGATGAAGATCAATGACTTTGTTGGTGAACCTATTCTAGATGGATAGAGCTTGTCATGCCATTTATGGTGGTATGTGGAATATCACATAACTCCTCATGGTTTGAGAGTTATGGTCTTACGAAGTTGAAGGACCCCCATGTGTTGGCATTGAAGCCCCAATTGGTCAAAGAAGTCAAAGTGATTGAAAAGAAGAAATCATTATTTTAATGATAAAGTGAAGTGGCAAAGAAGAAATGATTATTTTAATATTAAAGTGAGGTGACAAAATCAAGAAGGAATATTTAAATGGAGAACTTTCTATTTATGGAAAGTGGTTAACCCTAAAATAAGGAAGTGACCTAGATATGGGTTAAGTGACCTAGAAGATGAAGAGTATAAATAAGAGGCTAGGGTCTCTTGTGAAAGTACACTTTTGAGAAGATCTCTTGAGCATGATTGAAGATCTATTCTGAGAGAGAGAGAGTTTTTCTAGAGGATCCATGAGCGCATCAACAAGACTGAGGTCATGACGACAAAAGTCTCGGAAGTTCAGAAACCCTAGTTTCTGATGTATACACGAGTTTCTTTGAGCTAGGGTGCATACATATGCGGGTTGTATGAGGACAGGGCGCGTACAGTTGATGAGGTCTTGAATATATGTGGTTGAGCTGATGACAGGCTCTTGGATGATGAGGCAGGTTCCAGATCTGCATTCTATGGGCTCAAATCTGCCATAGAAGCTCTGGTATGGTTGCATTATTTTGATGGATACTCTTGTTTGTTATGAGGTGAATGCTTGAGGAATTTTTGTATGGCTGTTGTGATGTGGTATGTGTTGGATGATGGAGTGATCAACACTCTTATGATTCAGTATTGATATGATGGGTACAATATACTTGTTGTTTATACATGATTGAGTAGCATTCATATTATGTGGTTGAGATGTATGAGCAAGATATTGGAGAGGTTGGATGTGTTGTGACTGACTGAGGGTCAGACTGGACAGTGGAATACATAAGAGAATGTATTTTCAGGTTGTAGAAGATCTGAGTATTTGATGAAAAGGATAAACCCTAGTTTCTTAGAAGTATACGCAGGTTGTAGTATAGATCGACCGCGTACATATGCAGGATGTACTACTGGTAGGGTGTGTACACATGCATGCTGCACTACTGACAGGTCGCGTATCTATTGACAGATTGATATCTGTTGAGGATTGTTTCCTCATCTCAGTTGGTGCTGAGGGTGTAAGCTAAGTCTTGCATTATAGAGCTGGTTCTCTTATAGAGTTGTACTCTATTCAATTATTGCTGATAAACCCCATCTCTTATAGAGTTGTACTTTATTCAATTATTGGCCGGATAAACCCCAAGGATCGTAGTCCGTGAATAAAAAATAAATGGTACATACATCTTGTGTTCTTTGTAGTTCCTTTGTGGTGATGTGACTTGTTGATGATATATTGTTGATATATGTTGCTAATGTATGTTCAAATTTAACTGGTTATAAATGGAAACAACAAATGAGTAATGAGCTAATGGTGATTAGCACCAATGAGCCTTGTGAAGGGAAGTTTAAAAAAAGAGCCCCACACTCATCCACCCCCCAAGTGTGGTAGGTGCTTCCAACAATTGGTATCAAAGCAGGCCTTCACTACAAGCCTTAACAATCTTGAAAGGAGATCCATAGACACAAAAATGGATGATGAAGTTCCAATCTGATGAGAAAACTATTCTACTTGGAGAATGAAATGAGAGTACATTTGAAGGAGATGGGAGCGGGTATTTGGAAGGAAACTATTGTTGGATTTGTTTCTTTGAAGAACAAGTCAAGTTTGCAGTCTAAAGGGAAGAAAAGAAGAATGATGCACTGGCTCTCAAGACCATACTTAGTGGACTCCTCAATTCCTATCAAAGAGAACATGGGACAATGCACTTCCTCGCTAAGGATCTATGGCTAAAGCTAGAGAAGACATATCAAAATTGAAGAAGGAAGATATTAAGACCACTCCATCAATATCATCAAAGGTAAAGAATTCTCAAAATTCTTGATTGTACTATTTCTAAATGTGATATTGAAAACATTTAAAATGAAGACAAATAATCAAGTGATAGCACAAAGGAAAATCTTGAGGACATTTCAATTGAAGGCAAAAGAATCAAGTGATGATAGAAAAAGGAAGATCTTGAAGACTTTCAAATGAAGGTAAAGAATTATCAAAACCCCTTGATTGCAATAATTCAAAGATGATGATGATGAATTTTTTTATACAAGTGAAGAAGAAAATCAAGAAACAGCTTGTGTAAAGTTTGGAGGGTAGTTATTCCATGGAAAGAATAGAAGAGTCTATTAGAACTGCATGAAATTGAAGAGGGCTTATATAGATATAGAAGTGATCACATTATTATAACACATTATAACTATCTTTTGGATAACACTAAGAAGTTCTTAGGAGAAGTCAAAGGTACATCTTGAATTTAAAGGGAATTTCAAAGAACAAGAAGAGAGTAATAAGACTCAATTAGAAGAAAATAAAGAAGAGATCACAAGACCAAATAATGAAAAAGAAGACATAAAGGTAGATGATGAGATTTACAAACGTTTTGAAACTATTGTTCATCTCAAGACCCTAATTGAAGAAGCCAAAGGGTAGAAGAACTATTGGAAGAATCAAATAAATGAAAAGGAAGAGTCATGTAATCGCTAGGAAGCTCAAATTGTTGATCTTAGAAAGAAGTAGAGAAGTCAAACAAATTCTTGAATAGATTGGGTAATCTGATGAGATCTTGAAAGTCAAAGATCACAAATGATAAATTGGGTCTTGGATACAAGAAATAATCCCCACATGTTGCCAGCAATTTCTCAAAGAAGCATGAGGTAAGTCCATCAAAGAAGGAAGAAAAAAATGTTGCAAATAAAACCATCTACACAAGGCAAAGAATATATCAAAATAAAAAAGGAAGGAAGACATCAAGAAGCTATCTTTGGGACACCAAAGAAAAAGGTATGAAAGCATTTTCATGGGCATTTGTTATTCATGTAATGAATATGGTCACAATCTTTTGAATGTATATCTTATGAAAGGAGATATACTAGAATATTTTATAACACCATAAGGTGTTGGAGATGTGATCAGCAGGACACATTGTTGTTCTTTGTAACACCATGAGATGCTACAACTATAGTGGATTTGGCCACAAATCCCGTGACTGCTGGAACATAAGAAGAAATTCCATGATAAGGACTCCTCACATAGCATGGGTAGAATAAGGAGTGAAGTAAGGAAGGCAAACATTATTGAAAAAATGTAGCTTAGAGATCAAGTTATGAGAAGCAAGAACACCTTCAGAATTGGGTGAAGAAGACTGAGTAATGAGCTAATGAAAGACTTAAAGGAAGCCCCAGTGAGTCATCTATTGAAGCATACACAGGTGACAATGGTATTAGTTACAAGATATACGTGTGCTGACCTTGAACAGGTCGCATATACATGAGATGTTGTGCAACAGGCTGTGTACATATAGTAAAGCCTTGGGAAAAGGAAATGCACTGTGGGTTGCATCTTGATGTGATGGTATAACACCGTTGGTTGCAAGGTCTGCCATTGTCCGTTGCGTTCCTAATCGCTTTTGTCAGCAGGTTTAAGTGTTCATCTATTGGATTATGTAAAATAAAATATTGGGTGCGCGACACTAAATCTATGGGCATGGATGGATGCTTTTAGTTGAATTTTACAAATATGTTGTACATCATTGGGGAGTCATAGCTTGTTGATGCATGGTTGATGTACTTGTTTTGGCATGTTGATGCATGATGGCACACTCATAGATGGTATTTTGGCATATTGGTAGATTCACATGTTTGCATATTGGTAGATGCACATATTGGTAGATGCACATGGTTTCATATTGGTAGATTCACATGATTGGCATATTGGTAGATGCACATGTTGGCATATGGATACATTCCATGGATGATATCTTTTAAGCAGACATTGTATGATGATGATGTACATAGGTTTTGCATGATGATAACACTTTTTGGTACACGATGTACTTGGTTGATATTTTATTACATTTCATTGTTGACATATCTTTTGTTTCATGATGTATGGAATGGCACAAGTTTGATACATGGACAAAAGTCCAAGGATCATCATAGGAGAGAAAGTGGTTGATCTATGATCCCGGGTTGAAGATAGGGGGGAGACATACCCATAGGGGAGTCATTCTTCATTCTAGGAGGAGATACTTATCAGATGCATACCCTAAAAGAGCCCCATATTTGAAGAAAAGAGCACGTAGCTATTACCCTAGGGGAGCGATGATCATAGAGTATGAGCGATGCATTTTCAGCATTACATCGATTGATATCCCTTATTCAAAAAGGGGAGATTATTAAGAGGCATCCAACAAGGGGAGAAACCCATGAGATTTCCCAAGCAAAAGGAGCAGCCCCAAGAGGAGAATGGCCCTTTTCCATTGAGATGTCAAAGGGGAGAGATAGTCACATTGATGTGATTGATGTTTATTGATAGAAAGAGATAGTCACATTGTTATGATGTCTAATGGGGAGAGATAGTCACATGGTTATATTGATGTAGAGCATGCCTTATTATTCACATGTTGACATCAATGATTGGTGTTGTGGTGTTGAAATCATCGTTGGTATTGCCATCAATGCCAAAAAGGGGAGATTGTTGGATCATCTTGTCATTGATGCCAATAGTTTGATTGTTTGATGTCAATGTATGGATTGATTTATAGGATTGATTGAGTATGATTGATGAATAATGTAATATGTATTTTCCTTGATAAGAATGATAGATGTCATGGAAACCAATTGATGAAGATGATCAATGAGTTGGGTCATTTATATAATGCATAGATGAAGTTGAATTAATGAGTTGTCATTGAACATGATGAATATGGATCGATGTGGTTTATATTGCATAGTTGAATGACTCATTATTGTCTAGAAGTCAGTGGTTGATCATAAGTACAAATGGATGAAATCCAAAGTAGTCCCTTTATGGTGAAAACCCTCACAGGAAGACGCTTAGGTTTAGTTGTGGTTGAGAGAACCCATTTACATGGAATAATGAGATGAAGATCAGTGACTTGTTATGAACTATCCTAGATGGATAGTGCCATGCTATCAGTAGTATGTGGAATGTCACATAACTCCTCAATAGTTGAGAGTTATGGTCTTACGAAGCTGAAGGACCCCCATGTGTTGGCATTGAAGCCCCAATTGGTCAAAGAAGTCATCAAAGTGCTTGGAAAGAAGAAATCATTATTTTAACATAAAAGTGAAGTGGCAAAGAAGAAATGATTATTTTGATATTAAAGGAGGTGAAAAATCAAGAAGGAATATTTAAATGGAGAACTTTCATTTATGGAAAAGTGGTTAACTATAAAATAAGGAAGTGACCTAGATATGGGTTCAGTGACCTAGAAGATGAAAGCATAAATATATTGGGTCTCTCTTGTGAAAGTACACTTTTGAGAAGATATCTTGAGCATGATTGAAGATCTATTCCTCAGAGAGATTGTTTGGAGGATCCATGAGTGCATCAAAGTCTCGGCAAGACTGAGGTCATGATGACAAAAGTCTCAGAAGTTCAAAAACCCTATTTCTGAGGTATACGCAGGTTGCTTTGAGCCAAGGAGCATACATACACATGTTGTATGAAGATAGTACACATATAGTTGATGAGGTCTTGAAAATATGTGCTTGAGCTCGATGATGACAAGATCTTGGATGATGAAGCATGTTCCAGATATGTATTCTATGGGCTTAGATCTACCACAAAAACTCTGGTATGGTTGCATTATTTGTCTTGATGGAATTTCTTGTTTGTTGTGAGGTGAATACTTGAGGCATTCTTCATATGGTTTGTATTTTACTTGGATATGGTATATTTTGGATGGTTGGTTGAGTGAGAAACACTCTTATGATTCAACATTGATATGATGGCTACAATATACTTATTGTTTATACTACGATTGAGTAGCATTCATATTATGTGGTTGAGGATGTAGAGCAAGCTATTGGAGAGCTTGATGTGTGACTGACCGTGGGTTAGACTCGATAGTGGAAGACATAAGAGAATGTATTTGTAGGTTGCATAAGATCTGAGTATTTGATGAAAAGGATAAACCCTAGTTTCTATATACGCACCAGGGTATAGGACTCCATACAGACATAATGCTGGCTATACTCATCAGAAGGACACATGTGTTGCACTACCAATAGGTCATGTACATGTTGACATATTGATATCTCTGAGGATTGTTTCCTCATCTCATTTTGTGTTGAGGGTGTAAGATGAGTTTTGCATTATAGAGTTGGTGCTCTTTGTATATTGTACTCTATTCAATTTTTGTTCATAAACCCCAAGGATTGTAGTCCTAATAAAAAAGAAAAATTGTATATACATCTTGTGTTCTTTAGTTGCTTTTGGTGATGACTTGTTGATGATATATTGTGCATATATGTAACTGATTAAAAATGAGAACAATGAGTAATGACTTAATGGTGATTGTTAACCATCATTTTTTGTAAGAGGGAAGTTTTAAAAAAAGAGCCTCACACTCATTCACCACCCCTCTATGTGTGGTAGGTGTGTACAACAAGAATGACATACTACTTTGTTGATCATTCACATGTATATTACATGTTACATATTTTTCTCGGGTTCATCTTTATCATATTAGAATATTAATCCATGTAAATGGTGACTACCCTCTTAACCTACCTTATTTCTTATTAAACATTCTATCTAATATGTCTAAGAGGATTCAATCACATCCCATGACATCAAAGAATAGTATTTTTTCATCAAGGGTTGATCAAACATTGGTAGTCATTTCTTTAAATTAAGTTCAAAGATCTTGGGACTAGTTAATTCAGTAACTAAAACCTAAACCAAAGGAAACTAAGTCTAAAAATGTTAAGGAGAAGAAACCTGAAAAGGTAAAAAGGCCTCTCAAGCCACTAATGTGTTGGTGAAAGAAAACTTTCTTGTACCCAGGATAACTCATGTTGGTAAGAGAAAGTTACAGGCACAACAAGCAATTGGTGATTTTCCCATGGGTAAACTTAATGAGAAGATCACTATAGGTTGAGCAAAAAAACTTAAAATCAAATGAAGAGATTGATGTCCACTTGATCTAGACTCCAAAGAGAGCCTGATGAACTAATATTACACTAAAATACTCACCAAAATCCAGCCTAAACAATAGAAACAAATTTCATGAAAAAAAAGGGTTGCAAAGGTAAGAAACATAGTAAGAAGAAGAAACTTGTATCTAAATACCCTAGAAGAAATTCCACCGTATTACAAACAAATTTAGGTTGAACTTAAAGGTTATGTTTCATCCTTCTATCAAGAAGGAAAACCTTATTATCATAGAAGACAATTCAGAAGATACTAATAAAGAGATCAAAAAACATACCTTGGCATCTTCTTCACACAGGTCAGAGGAGGAATCTCAAGAACAGAGGAAAAAACATGAAAGGGAAAACATATTGCACAATGTTCAAGGAGACTTGTAACTAGGGAAACCACAAGGTTAGTTTAAGTCATCGAATCTACATTTAAAGGTAGATATGAAATTGATGATGAGAAAAATGATCCTTTTCCAAAAATAGACCAGCTATAGGATTTTCTAGAAATTTAAAAATCAAAAAGTGTTGAAGGACAGGGGTTTGGTAGTGGATCATCTTAAAAGTATGAAATTAAATTGAGAAATCCCCAAACCTCCATTGATGTAAATATACCTTCTCTAGTTGAAGAACACCCAAAGTTCAGGATGAACACAACAAAAAGAAGAAAAAATCAAATACAATAATAATTGCTTCCTCAAGCTTAGTCCCTATCTTCAAGAGAAGTTTCTGAAATGATGGAGATGAATTATTTGAAACAAAAGAATTTTTTGGGAAAAGCCTTCACAAAACCTCTCGTGTTTTACAATAACCATCACATTTTAAGAGGTTCGACATATCTTTGAGGCCCATTTTTCAGAGATTTTACATTAAATGATTTACTGTTTTAGTGACCAATTTTGGGCGAGGTTTAAAAGAATATGGAGATGAAATTTTGGAAAAAAAAAAAAAAATTTGTTTGGAACATGCCCCTTCAAAAACGTCTCGTATTTTACACATCTATCACCATTTGGGAGATTAACAAGAGATTGTTGGACCCTATTTTTCAGAATTGCCGTGAGATTTATTTTCCTAAAAGAATCTCACGGACAACAGTTGAAAAGCCACCTCATCGATTTGACTTGGAGATCATATCTAATCTTCTTATTGATTATTTGAAACAAGAAAGTAGATATAACTAGGAGGTTTTCATATCCATTTGTTTTCGATCTTGATAAATATGTATTATTTCTATATAAACAAGGTATAAGGAGAAGTAAAAGGTCGATTAGTTGGGATTCAAGGGCTATTTTTGTAAAGAATCCACTGTAAGACAAGACAATATTTCATATTGGCACTAAAATGGAAAAGGCATTTTGATGGTCAGATCTTCTTTTCATATTTTTATCTATTTCTTTCTTATTTGAAAACATTTATTTTGTTGCAAAGCATATGATTTCTTGATTGTGAGTGACAAAATGAAAATTTTAATGTTTTTGTTCATAATTAAGATTGTTTTCAAGTACATGTTCTGGTTTCTCAATGATATTTTCAATGAGAAATCCATGTCCGAAGGACAAAATTAGAGCATCACATACCTTCCTTTCTTTATTTACCTTAACACCATCTGGATCTATTAAAATGTCTCACATTTCTACTAAGACAAAGTGGGATGTTTATTTGCTTTTTACATTGAGCTATATATTTTATTGAATTCTTGAGCCATATTTCAACCATTTTCTAAAAACCTATTAAGAAAACCCTTCATAAATACCACTGCAATAAATTTATGATGCCCTAGCTTTTCCTCTCACAGTCAAGTGCAACTTTAGGACTAACACCAGAACAAGTGAATTTCTCCTTTCTAGATTTGAATATTTCTCTATAACCACCTCCTGAGGAAAACCCTGCACAAGAAGGCCAATAAGACTAAATTTTGATTTTGTAAGACAATTTAAGGCATATGCTCACTCTTTTTTTCAATAGTTTTAGGATAGGAACAATTTTACTTCCAACAATTCTAGCTTGAAAGTTTTCAAGGCACATTTTTTACTTGTAATTGAAATAGTATTGCTGGGCCATTCTGTTAACCAACCACTACCTTTGTAATCAACGATCATGGTCACAACTTTTATAAATATAATCTTCTTTAGTTCATGTAAAGAAAAACCAAGAAATATAGTCCATCAATAGAAAAATGAATGCCCCAGTATGCACAAACATTTTGATGTAGGATCATCCATGGCTTAGACCAAAATCCTCCACAAACCAAAATATTTGGTTTTTGCATTTAGATTTAGGCTTGTATTGTGATCTTCTTTGTTCAGCATAAGTTGCCAACAACATTGGTTGTTGAGGTCTAGCATGAAATACAACCATATGGAGAGGTCTAGGATATCTTAATACATAATGTCCATATTTCATGTCCTAATTTGAATACATTTTCTAGCCCCTGTGTGCATTTTCATAACCAATGATGCATTTCATATGATTTACACGTTTTTCACTAGCTCTAGAAATGCATATTAAAGGCTTAATAATTTGTAGATGGAGGATATTTTTGAGAACTTGATCATATG
This sequence comes from Picea sitchensis, assembly GCA_010110895.2. Taxonomy (NCBI): domain Eukaryota; kingdom Viridiplantae; phylum Streptophyta; class Pinopsida; order Pinales; family Pinaceae; genus Picea; species Picea sitchensis. The sequence continues at coordinate 7,703 of SNQJ01S0132657.1, read as the reverse complement.
TGGTTGTAGTCCACTTGACAAAATTCATGCATAAACCGTCATATTTCACCATAGGTTGTGTAATTTCAAGTCTGCATCTTTCTAAGCCACTCTGGCTTGATTTGTCCCCTAGTGTAATGTGGCAATTTGTGGTATTTTGCACAACAATAACTTTTTTTTTTATTTAAAGTGAAATATAAAAATGTATATAGATCAAGAATGTTCTAAGGAACACTAATAAATTTGGAAATCGATATTTTAAACTTTAAAAAATCTTAGGCATGCATTTTGGTAGAAACAAGTTAAAACATGCAAAAACAATGAAATAGATAAATTGGCAAATTGCACCTAGAGATTAGTTTTGAAAATATGTGACATGCTTTTTGTAGGCAATCTCAATTCATCCATGTTATTTTGTATTCTACATGGAAAGAATTTAAGAGTGTCCTATGTGCATTTTTCTAAACCCTCTTGGGATGAATTGAACTCTATTTATTTTACCAAATTTCAAATTTAACAACAATGAGCATTTTTATCAACTAGAATGCATTTTTAAGCTTACAAAAATATATGTTATGGATGGTAGCATGTCTTCCATGCCTTAAAAACCTTCAAAAGTGCATTTATAATGCAAGAAGTGAATTTTATTTATATTATGCATGTATTCTACTTTTCGCTATGAAGAACAATGATGTAACCAGTTATAGATTGATCCATTTTGGGCCTCTAGCTACCATGAAGTTCCCTAATCTTGTGAGTAAGATCAAAGAGACAATCTAAGTCATGGATTTATCCCAATATCCTTTTATGAATAAAAATGACAACACACATATTTGAGGATATGGAGGTTCAAATTCTTCCAAAAGACTACATCCATGACTATTGGCTCCTACAAACTAAGAAACAAACACATTGCCAAGAAAAATCCAAAACAATAATAACAAGAAAAATTTGAAAATCAAAAATAATTTTTTAATGAGTGAAATAATATTAAAAGAAACCCTACAAGATAGGTATTTTATACATCCTTGGCATTGTTCCTTCATGAATACTAATGTACTATTACATGTGTATCTATCACCATGCCTATATCATTAGAAATGTAACTATTCTCTTTTCTCTTCATTGTTCATATTTTGATGTCATTTAAAATCCCTTTTTTATCGTTTGAAGACAATTTTTCCATGTCTAGTATGGCTTGAAAAGGGTTATCATTTAAAAATGTATAAGATATTGTACTTCATGTGCAACTTCAATGACCCCAATTCTTTATATATGACAATAGTAATATAGCTAATCTCTTTTCTCTTTTCATTATTGTTGTTCACATATTTTATCATAATTTATTACTTTTATTTGTATTTTCCCAAGATATTCTTTCCTATTTGTGAGTTTTGATGTGCCTAATGTGGCTTGGAAAAGGGTTACATGAACAATGCATATTCTATTGAAATTCTAATGTGCAAAAAGTGGCCCCAATTCTTTCTTTATGCCATATTGTAGGTTCTCAATACCAAAATATTTAAGTTAATGTCCAATTCAAGAAATGTTTGTATTGATTTAATACCATAAATCTTGTTTCAAATATCACCCAATCGAATCTCAAGGTGAATGTTGAACCATTATGATGTTATTCATTTATAATATTTTCAATAATGCCTCTACCATTGTATATTATTTTCCATTCCTATGAAACAATCAAAGTCTTGTTTCTCCAACCCACTACTAAAATACAAGGCTTTATTGTCATATATTTGCATCACAGATGCCTTGTTAACATTCTCTAAGATGTTGTTGGGCCTCATTTTTTTGAATAGAAGTTGCACACAACACATTGTAGCTTCGTTTTGGAGAACAGAAGTTGCGCAAGCTACTGAGGAGCTGGACAACGGACAAAAAAAAGAAACAAAAGCGGTTAAGGATGATGCAACACCAAGATTGAGGAAAGAAGTTGAAAAAAGATCAAGAAGAAGAGAGAAATTTTGGGTTCTCAACCAGCAAACCTAAGGTTCTAAGGATTGACTGTCCTCATCACTTTGGAATTTTGACATTTGGGATTTCAACATGTATCTTCTGGATTTATCTCCTCGACTACGCCAGATATATCGCCACGTGTACCTAACATCCATGTCCAATATTTACTCCAGCTTGCAGAGCTCTGGGGAACTCGTGCGTCCTTATACCATTGAATACCTGAACTTCTAGATAGTTGTTGATATGTGGACATGTGTTCCTCCACTTTCAACTATCTCGATTAACAACACAACTATGACATTTGGGAGTTTCGACACTAGACCACTCATATTCCCCTAAAGTAGCACTTCACTGAAGCACTTAATGCCTCCCTTCCTAAGTTCCGATCTAATGGTCGAGATATCTCCATCGCGATCCCCGCATGGATGACCTCATATTCACAACTTCACCTCTCGGGACTGCTTTCGAGATTATCGAAGCCATGTCCCAAAGCCAAAAGAGCTAGCTCCTTTCGGACTACTTTAGGGTTCCTAGACCTCGGTCATATCGGTCCTTTGGAAATTCTTGTGGTCTAAGCACTAATCATTTTGCCGAAATGGTTAAGGACATGGGCATGAGACCTTGGTTATATGGGTGGATAGTCTAAAGGAAAAATGTCCTTCTCCCACAGAGATGAACTTGACATTTTTGCTAAGGTGAATTCAAAAGGGTTGGGAGGACTTAGACGCTTTAGTTACTCCTACTCCCCGACTCTCCTCTGGACTCACATCCCATGACTCTTCAGTAGATACACCGAGATAAATCAAAGATCACATAGATATAACAGTTTACATAAGTAAAATGAGAATTTCTAATAACTGCTCAAAAATATTGCAAGACTTAACCATAAACACAAACATTCAATCATCAAATCCATTACATTGCAATGTGAGTATGATAATACTTAATGTAATCTGAATGTGAAGTTGATCACAAAGGGGTGTATGTTTCTCCCAAACATAAAGTAATAACCACTCTTGATGAATTTACCAAAGGACCCTCACCCCCGAAGCTAGACCATGATGCTTTGAGAGATATTTTTTCTCTTTTCTCCACAATAGTCGGGGACACCAGTTACTCTCCTCCTCCCATAGGAACTTGGCAACCGGTTTTTCCCCACTCCAAGAAAGGAGGTCTGTGCGATTACTTCCAAGTCACTCGTTATCCTCGTTTATCAACTTGTATCAAAACCCTGCCCATGGATTCTTACAACCAAAACAAGCTTTCCTCATCTTTTCTCTCAACTCCTAAGTCAAAGCATGCTCACTTCTCTTCTCTAGAGATTGATTTCTCTACTCGCCTCCCCTTGCGTGATCCTGCCTCTATCCTCCACTACTTCCCTTTCTGCCTTCCTAGCAAGGTTAAGTGGGTCCAATCCAAATTGTAGTCGTGCCTAGAAGCTCTACAAATGGGTACCCCCGCCTCTTATCTCCTCATTAACTCTTGAGGATGGCCTTCCAACTACCACCGATTAGTAATTCATTTTGGGTCAGAGTGGACTTTTGGAGAAATTATGTTCCAATAGGTACCGTCCGTGAGGGTCATCTCAACCATTCTTTTGTTTCCTCACCATCTCTCTCTATATAGAATCCATGGTCTATCTTGGCAAACTCGCTTCCTTTCAGTTGTGTAACACATATCAAATTTCTATTAATAACAGAAAATCTATACATTGACCCTTTTATACAAAGGTTCATCAAATCAAACATTCACACATATTTAGTCTATCATAGTTTCTTTGCCATTTATAGTTATATTTACAAACCTGGGGAAATATGGGTATTACAATGTCCTTCCAAAGTTTATCCTCTACCAAGTCGACTACCTCACTGACCGAATTGGGCTCATCATCAATTGAAGTTAACACAATTTAGAAACCAGTCGTAACCATACCTTTCAACTTGTTTTTTTACTCTTTTGACCTCCTTACCACCAGAATTATTGTTCCACCTCTTCCTTTGATTCAATCGACTCATCTTAATCATCTTATTACTTCCTCAGTTCAAACTACACTATCTCAGGATTATTCTCAATTTGAACAATTTCCTCATGGTTGGACTTCATTTCCAACTTATTTGAATACCACATATCGAATGTACATTGTTATCCTTGATGTAGGATCATAGAGATTATATCCTTTCATTTCTTCTTTATATCCAATGGAAATATGTTTGACTTCCTTCTATTCAACTTCTGTTCCTCATCTTTCCTTAACATGCACAAATACATCACAACTAAATACTTTGAGATGTCAAAACGAAGGATTCTTACACAACCATACTTCATTTGGATTTGTGTTGACTAGTTTTGACGAAGGAGACATATTCACCTGATATCTTGGTAAAGGTTAACAAGCCTGTAATTCGTGTTCAAGCCTCAACACCGGTATACTCCTTTGCCTTATCCATCAACTGCTTTTGTCTATTCCTTGAAACCCATTTTGCCGTAGTATATGGTGGTATTTGGCATGCTAGTGCCACACCATCAAGTGAATCGGGTCAAAATTATTTTCCCAAGGCACTCCACTCATCATTTTCAATTCTAACACCTTAATCTTCTTATCTGCTTATTTTTCTACAAGAGACTTTTAAGCTCTTGGGGCCTCTCTAAAACTCTTTTTATTCCATTGAGGAAAGATATCCATGTATTCCTAGAAAATCATTCATGAAGGAGGAAATAACATATGAATCCACCATGAAGGCATCAAACCAAAGCCAAAACACATCACTATGCACCAATTCTAGTTTTCCTTTGTCACTCTAGATGGGAACCTAACCTAATTTGTTTTTCCATATATGCAATGCTCACAAAAGTCGACCTCTAAACCACATTCAGAAAAAACCTTCAACTATACCTTTGTTGTGCATGGCTCAAAGTCATTTTTCTCCAAATGTCCCATCCTCGGCCACAACATGGTTGGGTCAATTTTATCATGTCTTTTCAATTCAGTTTGTACCGACTCTGTTAATGATATCTAAGTTGAGTCAGTTTTAGGAGCAATGATACCATTGCATCCATTCGAGTTGACATTCTCTAACAGCTTGTATAAGTTTCTAAATCCAAACCTCTACACCATCACACCTTTAACCATCTTGCACTTAATCCTTCTAAAACAGATTGTGCAGTCCAATATCACTCATCTTACTAACAAATACCAGGTTTCTTTCCAAACATAGAATATTCTTTCCAAACCTGAAATGTGTAACACAACTGGAAGGTTTCTACTCCTTCCATCATATAATATCATTTGAGCTCTTCCTCGTTCGACAATTTTAGCTGTCAAGTCATCCCCCAAGAAAAAATCACCCCCATAATATATTTCACATTCACAGAACCATTTTTATGTGGTGTCATATGATAGGATTCTCCTCAGTTGATCAAACAAACACCTTAATCTGACTGTGTATTGTTCACGCTTAGGTACACATCATCTCCCTTAACTGGAGTCATATTTCTCCCATTCCATTACTTCTTGTTGGATCCTATACTAACTTCCATCTCCCTCGACTTACAATCATTTTTCTAATGCCTTTAATGAGATTTACAACATATTTTTGCCAAACTTAACCGGGATTTAGATCTACGCTTCTACTTAGACTTTCTACCAAAGATTTTTCATTTATCTCTTTCAATCGGTCGATCGAATTCTCTCACCACTAAAGCATCTTTGGCTGATCCTTCCATGTTCTTTCTTCTCATTCTTCCTCGACATAGATAAACAACCACATATTCTAGCACTAGTGTGGTCGAATTACTCCATATAACCACAACTGCTTTGCCATCTCTAGAGTCCAATAAAGAACAATAGGCTAATACACTTCTTCCTCGCTGATTTTTAATATCCATAGATGATACTCATTAAAATGGTATTTAAATACATTTAAATGCTTAGTCACCAAATTACCATCACTCATTCTCAGATACAATTTTTTTTATGAGAAACAACTTATTTACTAGATATTTCGACTGATATAAGCTTCCCAACTTTTCCCACATTTTCTTGGCCAAATTTTCACCTAAGAAATTCAATAATACCTAATCTACAAGACAAATTAAAATCGTACTTCTTGCTCTTCTTTCTAGTTTCTCCCATTCTTTCGTCGACATGCCTGTCAGCTGGGTATCTGGATAGACCGTTGTCCATTGTTCTCAATCTAACCGGAGTTCCATGGATCTAATATTACTGCTCTCTTTTGATTCTACTCTCCATATTGAGCCATTCTTCCAAAAGCATAACTCCATATTTTCCTCGGGATTATATGTTCTCATATTATAATAAAATGCTCTTTCAAAAATGCCCACATTAATGTGAACTAAGTACCATCATATACATAATATTTTTAGTTATGAAAATTATGTGTGGTTGGTTAAATTTGTGTTCAGAGTTAGATAATAACCCAAGAATGATATCACTTGGATGTATGCATAAAACAAAAATATGGATTCTTCCAAGAAGATAAATATTTCATTTTTTTGAAAATAGATGCTCAGATAATCAATAGAGAGTTAGATAATACCACAATAATGATATTACTTGGATGCATGCAAAACAAATATGGATTCTTCCAAGAAGATAATTCTTTCCTCTTCTTGTTCTAAAATGTGTTCTCATATAATCAATTGCATGCACCACGATCTAAACTTAATATCATGTACAACATATTTTTATATCTAGGAATGGTGGTCGGTGGTTAGTAAGCAACAAGTTAAGAGTTTGACAATACTACAATCATGTACAACATATTTATAAATCTAGGAATGTTGGTTGGTGGTTAATAAGCAACAATGTAACAACCCTAGCTAAATGATTGCTTAAGATTTACCAAGTATAATTAATTAAATAATTAATTTTCCTAATGTGTATTAGTTAAATAATGATTATTTATTTAATAATATTAATTAATTAATTATTAATTGTTTAATATATGTTGATTAATTAATTGATTGATTAATTAACACATTTAAGGTTTGGATAAAGAATTAAAGGCTTAATAATTTTAATTTATTTATTAGAAAACTTTACGTATGCAGGGGATGAAGCATTTAATGGAGGGATAAGGTGGGTGGCATTAAAGGAGGGTAGGAGGCGGTGAATGGAAGGGGGATATGAAGGGGACAGGCATTCGGAAAAGGGGACTTTTTGGAAATTTGGAGGAAGAGGAAGCATTTTGGAGATTAGAGACTGTATTTCCTGGTTGATATTTTCTGGTTTGGAGTTTGGGTGGACCGTTACAGGGGTGCACTAGGTTGTTGGGAGTTTTGGGCTCGGGGGCTAGGAATCCTCATGGAATCCTGGAGCTAGGGAGACAGACAAGCTCTGTTCCTAGCTAGCAGGGAGGAAAGATTCAGTTTTGGGCAGAGTTCGGGCAGAGCAGCGGGGAGGACAACTGGAGATTGGGGAATTAGCATCAGACAGAGGTATGTAATTTCATGAATTTTCCGTGTTATGTGTTTGTTAATTAAATTTACTTTCATGTTGTGGATAAATTTAATTTATGCTGAATAAGTTATGGTTAAATGTTGAAGATTAAATTGTACAAAAATACATTTATCTATTCTCTATTATTTTAACCTGTGTTTTATAAGGCTATGTGGGGACAGAGACCTTACACATGGTATCAGAGCCCTGGTTTAAAAACTTGGACCATGGCCTACCCACCTACCCAATTTAGGAATGGAATTGTTCCCACCTAGAAATTTAAACAACCCTA
>SNQJ01S0132654.1:25766-45399 GCA_010110895.2 Picea sitchensis | reverse complement strand
TACGTCTGCATGTTTACTGCACCTGCAGTCTCTGGACAGTCGTGAACTTCAGTCAGACGCAACCGCGCTCCAAAAGGACCTGTGGATGAATTGACAAGCTTACAGTCATTTTCTAGACTTTCCATTTATGGTGGAAACGATGTCCAACTACCATCAACTGCTGCTATAACTATTTCATTGGGATCGGGAAAGGCCACAGTCGACTCTGTACCTACAGGACATGGGGGCCTTCTCATTCTGCCATTTGGATCTGCTCAGAGAATTCGTGGCGAGACTAGCGGGTAGACATGGAGGCCGTCGTGATGACTGGAGGGCTTGATATGAAGTGGTGAATGGATGGTGATCAGGCAGGGGTGACTTGACATGCTCAGTGTGGATATGGGATGAGGAGAGGCCATGTGGATGGATGTGGCAGAGGGAAAGCGATAGGGAAAATGCAAGTGGTAGGATTCATGGGTTCCGAAGTGTATGAGCCAGGTGGAGGAACACAGGGGCTGGGAAAAACTGTGGTTGGCATGACACGGGGATGTGACATGGCGGCACGGGATAGATATGTGATGAGGCTTCGGGGTTTCAGGGTTTTGGGAATTCGGGATTCCCGAGTTCGAGATGCGCAAATTCCTTGCCTCCGGAATCTCCGATATCCCGATGTGCGATGAGCCCCTCCTCCTAGGAGCTAGCCCCTACTGGCTAGAACACAATCCATATGACCTGTCTCCATGTGTCTGTAGCCAAACCCCCCATCAGAGTTTCGACATTCACAATGACACGGTGTTTGTGTCCACGGGACTCACGATTCCCCGATGAAGCCCTCCTATGGAGCTGTCGCCGCTTCTCATGTCCATGATCAGGCTCGCTTGCTTGACTCGGGTCCCAAGCGGATTTCCTTTGTGTGCTGCGCTTGGGCACTTATCGTGCAATCGTCCAGAACCTTGTTCCACGATACCATAATTGTTGCTAACAGGTTCAACTCTCATGAGCGCACCAACAAAACCCTAACTATCGGTCCTTTAGGCAACACCTATGAAGCAGATGAAGCCTCACCCGAGGTAGAGGTAGGGGTGGCTGCAAGACTCCATTATCTACAACCGTAGCTGGGACACAGATCTGTGACTGTAACACCTTAACATGGCACTTAGCAGTTATAATTCATCAATATCCAGTCTTAGTTTACAGCGTAGTTAAACCCTAATTATAGAGCATTGCAGTATTTAACTAGAACTACTATATTCAAGCACTAATCACATCCACATAGGCCAGATCTAGTATTCATCCATACTATTAAGCATATAGCATTAATATATCTATCTACCATTCATATATATCAAAGCACTAAGCAGGTTAACATATAAACACATCAATACATCGCACAAAGCAGAGAAACATAGCATGTACGTGGTTCACCCCCACCCTGGGGCTACATCCACCAACTCTTAGTCTTCTTTATTAGCTTCTTCAATCAGTTACATGCACGGAGCCACAAAAACCCTACTCCGCAGAGGATGGGAGATCTGCGCACCTCGCTAGATCCTCCTTCCCCGGGCTAGGTTACAACACTAAGCCTCTTTTCAATATCTTAAAGTCTCTTGCACTTAGCTTCTGCAAGCCTCATACAGTATGCGCAAAAGAAATATCCACTCAACACTTAGCACTTTCGATCACATAGATCGAACTACTTCCTTAGAACTTAGCAAGGTATCAAGACACACTTTCCTACATCGCTTGGATTTCTATTTATACATTACAAATTAGGCCTAAACACGGGTAAACCCATGGGCCGACATCCCCATACCCATTACATAATCCCAAAAAGGGACCTAAAATGGGCTAAGATCCCGTGATCTCCGCTTCATCTTGCGCTCTGCCTTCGACAGCCTGTCGAAGTCCCAAAAATAGGTCAAACATGACCAAGAATCCTCAAAACTTGGTTAAGGACCAACATGCCCCCAACACTCACCTGTGACTCATCCCGAGTCACTCTTATCTAGTTAATTCTGCCTTAAAATCCTAGAGCTTGGCTCGATCTTCTTCGATTTGTTGTTGTGCCACGACGTCCTGCTTAGCGAACTCTTGGATGACTACTTCGTTGATAGGTCCTTCTAAACGTTGTTCAGCTGCAATGATGACTTTCTCCAGTTCTTTTCCTCGGTCTTCGATCTCTGCAACATAACCATTTGTTGGCACAGGGGCATACCCAGGGTTCAACGCTCAAGAGCGCACCAACAAAACCCTAACTACTGGCCCTTTCAGCAACACCTGCGAAGTAGATGAATTCTCACTCGAGGTAGAGGTAGGGGTGGTTGCAGGACTCCAGTGTCTACAACTGTAGCTGGGACATAGATCTATTACTATAACACCTTAACAAGGCACTTAGCAGTTATAGTTCATCAGTATCCAGTCTTAGTTTACAGCACAGTTAAACCCTAATTACAGAGCATTGTAGTATTTAACCAAATCTACTATATTCAAGCACTAAGCACATCCACATAGGCAGGATATAGTATTCATCCATATCTATCTACCATTCATCTATATCAAATCACTAAGAAGGTTAACATATAAACACATCAATGCATCACACAAAGCAAATAAACACAGCATGTATGTGGTTCACCCCCACCCTGGGGCTACGTCCACCAACTGTTCTTCTTATTTATTAGCTTCTTCAACCAGTTACATGCACGGAGCCACAAAAACCCTACTCTATAGAGGATGGGAGATTTGTGCACTTCGCTAGATCTTCCTTCCTCGGGATAGGTTATAGCGCTAAGCCTCTTCTCAATCTCTTATAGTCTCTTGCACTTATCTCTGCAAGCCTCATACAATATGCACAAAATAAATCTCCACTCAGCACTTATCACTTTCGATCACATAGATCAAACTACTTCCTTATCACTTAGCAAGGTATCAAGACACACTTTCCTACATCGCCTGGTTTTCTATTTATACATTACAAATTGGGCCTAAATATGGTTAAATCCATGGGACGACATCCCCATACCCATTACATAATCCCAAATCCCAAAAAGGGCCCTAAAAGGGGTCGATATCCTGCTATCTCCGCTTCGTCTTACGCTCCGCCTTCGACAGCCTGTCGAAGTTCCAAAAATAGGTCAAACATTACCAAGAATCCTCAAAACTTGGTCAAGGGCCAACACCTTCCCTTTCGCTCCCCTACAAAATCTCAAAGTACTGGGTGTTATCTCCTTTTTTGGATAAGCCCCCTCTTGATGTGACCCTGTGTGATGACCTTACGGGACCGCATGATTGCAGACATGGCCAAAGCCTATTTGAATCAAATTGCTTTTCGGCCCACAATTCTCCTCAACCCTCCATGTGTCCTATTTTCAAATCAATGGTTTGAATTGAGGCCCGCCCTCAACTTTTTAACGTCTGTGCAACTCCTATCCCCTCAATGCTACGAGACCATCGATCTCTGATCTTTGATGATACTTCAAAAACTAGAGATTCAGATCTTCCCATCTCATACCTACGGATCAGATATGATCCCTTGCAAAATCAATGGACGAGATCTCCTTCGTGATTTCGGGTTTCGGAAGTTTCAACTCTCAAAATCCTGCTCTCTTTCGTACTTCAATCTTCCAAGTTGACGATCTGCAGACACAAGTCCTCCTAATCAACGACTCTGCCTTTACTTCGAGTGGTGGACCTTTCAACTAGATCAACAATCCTATGGCCCTCTTCTCGATCAACGGTTGATATTTCCTTCGGGTCTCCGGACTTCTGAGATCTCAAATATCAAACTTCACTACCCCTCAAAGTAAGCGAATTCCTGCCTCATTTCCACTTAAATCATACGGTTCAGGCTTGCTTCAAGTCTTTACCCAAAATCTACAGATTTATTCCACCTGTCCTCTTGATCTGATGGCTATGAATTACTTCGGGACTTTACCCAGAATCCTCCGATATATGCCACATCTCTTTTGGATCAGACGGTCCATATTCACCTCAGATGATCTGACGCTTGAGATTTACTTCGGACAATCTGAAGACTGAAATCTACTTCGGATGATCCAACGGTTGAGATTTACTTCAGCTCTCCAGCTCTTCGAACTTCGGGAGTCTCAAATCTCAACTGAAACTCTCGAACATATTTTTTCGGAGTCCACGATCCATCACCACTCGTCTACTCTGATCAACGGTCTATATCCTCTCTCCATAAACACAAATCTCTGGAGTGAACCCCTCCGGAGTGTCGGATCTTCTGACACCTGTTCTCCCCAAATCAATGTCCCTGGTCCTCTTTGGGACTTTGACACTTTTCAACCAAGACCAGATCAACGATCCTTTGACCTCCTCCTCGATCAACGATCGAGATCTCCTTCAGGACTTCAACACTTTCACCCTCTGCTTTCCTCCAGAGTGCGTCATACCCAAAGTTCTAGATCTGGCGCCACACGTCCACTTTCAATTCAACGATTGTCATCCACTTCGGACTTCGGCCTTCGACGATTTTAAATATCCATTTCTCCACACTCTGCTTCTCCCAGAGCATTTTATCTGGAGTTCGCGATCTAATGACATGTATCCTCTCATAGATCAATGGATCCCAGCTACTTCGGTTATTTGGGGTTCGGTGATTTCCAACTTTACTGCTTTTTTTTTTTCCTGGAGTTCACGATATTTTTCCACGTACTCTATGGATCTGACGGTCCAGATTCTCTTCAATTCTTTGTCTCTTTGGGCTTCGAGAGTTTTAGACTCCTATGCACTTGTTTCTCTCGGAGTGATTTCACCGAAACTTCATGGATTTCTGCCACGTGTCCCTCTACAATGGACGGTTGCAATCTTCTTTGGCCTTCGGGACTTCAGGAGTTTTTCACACTCCTCACTTGGAAACCTCCGAAGTAGTTTTCCCCGAAGACTCTGATATATCGACGTGTATCTCCTGTCGACCAACAAATAGGATCTTCGGGTCTTTCCCTGGAGTCCACAGACTTACACCATTGTCGCTCCTCCTCCTGAGCTTCTTGATCTCTTCCGACTTAGAATATTTTCTAAGTGTTCAAAGGCTTCGACCTTGGCTCCTCCTATGGGTCTGTCTCTTGGACTTCGTCTTGCATGCCTCAAAGTGTTATTTTTTCTTAGCTTGATCCCCTTGAATATTTCTCCTTCCCATGCATTCCTTGTCTTTCATGGATCTTGTCAAACTCAGATATAAGGTCAACGGCGATCGACGGTTCATAGAAATTGCGGGGCTCCAACATGCATTCTCTTTATCAAAGAGTTCGACCTCCGCAATTTGGAAAGTGCTTTCTCAACTTGGTCTTAATCGGAGTTGTTGATCTTCCAGCCCGATGAGATCAACGACATTGATAAATTGCGGGGCATGAACTAGTGTGTCTGCTACTTTCACCTTCGCGCTCTGCAATGATTCCCCACCCTCGATCTCCATTCATAGATCAACGGTTGACAGTGATTTTGGGGTCCCACCTCCACAATCTGAGAAGTGCTCGCTCGAATCTAGTCTAATCCTAGTCATTGATCTTCCATTATCGACGATATCAACAACGTAGGTTGATCCCGGCCATGAACTAAAATGTTCTCTATCAAGTTCTTAATTCATGGGTAGTTCTGGTAACTTGACTATCATCTACCTCCCAGATCTGGCAGTCGGGATAGTTCTCGGGCAGCCTCACATCTAAGGTTCAGATTTAACCTCAAGACTTCAGAACTTTGGGGATTTTACCTCCCTCATGACGAATTCGCTCAGTTCTCCGAACTCGCGAAGTCTAAATGACTCCAAGGTTAATTCCCACACTCTTTCTTGTATCCAACTGTCACATCAGATCGTAGCTCTTTCCGAACAGATTTTGTCCATTCATCTTCCAAACAAAGGGACCTTCCCTTATTTGGATACTTCAATCTCGCTACTGTTCTCGAGCTTTGTTAGCTTTAGAAGGCTTAAGATATTTTCACTCTTTCTCTTGGACGTAACACTTGGACAAATCCTTCCGCGCATCCCTTACATTCATTCCTCAACTCTAGGACTTAAGTGGTTCTCGTTCTCTGTTTTCCTCACAGAGAGCCTATGCATACGTTCACTATATCTCCTGATATTTAACAGAATCCATCCTCCAAGGGACTCGGAGTGACTAGGAGGGTCGATATGCGTACATGAAACTATTCCCAAGGTTGATGAACTCACAGTTCGTGGCTCTAGCTTAAGCCCCCATAGGACGCAAGCATTTACGAGTACAAAACATATCCCATCGATATAATTCCCTACTTGCCTAATTATACAATCAAGCAGACACCAAAACAAAATGCAGCATAAATCGTTAAGCAAACATATATATCCATGCAACATTCATAGAATATCCAACTTTAATTAAGAGTACCATTTAAATACACAATATATGTGATTAATTATCTATTATAGGTGGTAGCCAACTAACTGACCGTGGGTGTTCATCCTTCCACCCAGCCATAGGATAAGAGGCATTCATTCTTATCACTCTGGCCACCCCCGTGCCAAGCCATGATATCACCAGGGAACTCTCGCAGTTCTCAAGGATTCTTTATTTGTTTCAGCTTCCGCTCAGGTTCTTTTCTCTGCATCTTTCAGATATTTCTTTCTCTGTCATGGACCTGGGAGAGGTTTATCATATGCTCACTCGGCATCAAGCTCACAGCCTTCTTTTCATCCTATGTTGGAGAGCTTTGTGCATTCTCCTTACTGATTTTTATTATGTCTTTTCCCCAGGATGGTTCTCGACCCATCATGTTCGTTCTATCATAAGGGAACTTGGGTTAGCTTGGTATTTCATACCCAGTGGTACTTTGGGTTGACATTCTGCAGTTAGACCATGCTCCCATTCATGGGAGTGGTTTATAATTCAACCACTAGTCCTTTCTTCATTAACTAGTTTCTCTCCTTGGGGTCCGAAGGAGATTTATTATCCCCATCAAGGGAAATTTGGGGTTATTTTATATAATGAACCCTCTCTTATAGTTTTCACATTCTTTCCTCTAGTGATATCATGGCCAATACTTTCAAGGATTCACCCCCACAGACAGTTATTGGCAACTCAAACAATAATACATTTATATTGTCCACATGCCTTAGCATGGTAATCATATTTTATGATTAATTACAAGTTGGGGGAAACAAGGGTGTTACATACATGTACATACATGAGCTATCCTCCTGTAGGGTGCATACATACGTGATTTTTTCGTAAATAGTCGTGTAGATCATATCTTTAGTCTCACTGGCTGAGTTTGGTGTTTGTTGGGTGAGTTTAGTTGGTTGCTAAGTCTTCTTGGGTCTCTATCTTGACTGTTAAGTGCTTACAGAGTGATAGGAAACCTTCTTATTGTTGAATTTTGGGTGGTATTCTTTCTTATCATCTTTTCATTGGTTGTCCTTGCACATTGTTCTCAATGTTTGGTATCCTGCTTGGCTTGTCTCTTTTTGCTTGCAGTAGGATCTGTATGTGAAGATGTTATTCAGTCCTTGCATTTTATTTTCTTTATATTGAAAATACAAAAACATTTTCTCATTTTTCATTATGGAATTTTCTCTTTTGATTACTTTGCATTGATTTTTACACATGTGGAGAGATTGCATTTCACTGAAATTGTAGAGATTGCATTGAAAAGTTGCATTTAGAAGCATACCATCTCTTTGGAATTCAAGATTAGTACTTAGAAGTGTTTTTATATTTGATTATTTTAAATGTTGAGTCCTAATACCATGATTTTCATGACCACACCTCTTGAATAAGTAGAAGCCATTAAAAGTAACATTGATTAATTAAAATTGATTAGAAATGATTTTAGTTTTTAGGGTACACAAACAAGTATAGGACATAGGGCCTTGGAATAGGATTTGTGAGTAAAATTCTCCAAGGATATTAAACTAAACATGTGTCTAACCAGGGAGTGGTGAAACCCATTGTGTAATTAGTGATGTTAGGAGGCTCCGCTCACACTGGAGTTATGCACGAGGTCGCATGGAGTTAGTTGCAGAGATAGTCGTCTAATAGCATCAGAGATATTTTTGGGGTTCTATTCATGTTTGGGGTTATTCCTAGTACCTTTACCTCCATGAGAGGAGGTTCTTTCAATATTTCGAGCTTTGTTACCCTACCCATACGGTGGAACAGACTTGTGATTATTCATTTGTGCATTGGTTGTATTGTGGTGACTCTAGTTGCTTGACATAGGTAGCCACATAGGTTACTTGCAGGGGTTATTATGTAGGTACCCTGAGTTAGATAAGGTTCGTACAACACACAACCTTTATGGAGGATTACCTCTCCGGGGGATATGACTGACTGCGTTGTTAATCCCATGAGGGCCCTTATAATTTATTTTGATACCTCCAATCTTTTGAAGGGAGTCTCAGGCCCCTCTTGGGTGAGAAATACCTACTCTAGTGAGGGATTCCCCTTTTCATCCACTATATCATGTTTGTGTGCATTGGCCTTTTTTATTTATTTCGATGTGCTCTTTGATTGTTAGTTGGCCCTAGGATTTAGTTTTATATCTCGAGTCTTAAGTCATCATGGAGAAAGACCATATTCATCACAGTTCTTGTCGTTTGTTGAAGTTACCACCGCATCTTGAGTCTTTATTGAAGTTTCCTTCTAAAAGGCGTAAAGTTAATAAGCATGGTACATATATATCCACCTCCCAGACTTTTGATTATTCAGTTATGAGTCTTGATTCAAACGCGAATGTCACATGGAGTCCCTGGACTCATATATATTATGTGATTAGTGGGATCCCTTCGACTCCTTCAGCCTCAACGGTTGGGGTGTCGAAGATCCTTGACCCTACTATTACCCAACTTGTGGGTTCTACTCAACCCATAGGAAAAAAAACCTTCGGGTCTCTTTTTGGTACACTAGGTTACAATTCTCAGTCAATACCTTATGTCTCTAATCCATTTTCTTTTGGTATGCCCAACATGACATTGCAAATTTCATCCTCTATTATAGCGGCTAATGTGAATCCTAGTTTTGGACATGGGGGCATGGCTCCTCCATATGATCCTCTCTCATTTGGTGGAGACCATATTCCCCAAATGAATCCTATATTTGGAGGTTGGCCTCATTTTTATTCTGATTCTAATCCTAGTCTCAATTCTCCTGGATGGAGTGCTCAATCGGGTGGACAAGTCACTTCCTATATCACATCCTTTATCCCCTCTTCCTCCATGTCGAGTCCAACAAATTCATTTATTATGGACAATCCCCCTCTATCCTCCTGACTTCCATATGGAGGGAGTCAGTTTCACACTATGGGAAACACCCAACGCAAATCTTCTTTGGATGGGGGCAACATATATAACCCTCATTATACTGCTTCCATGGGAATGGTGCCCATACAAAATTTTATGAATTCGTTTGGAGGAGGATATTATCCTACTAGACAGGTTCATGGCATATACTAGAACCCTGGGTGGCCCGCAATCCCTTAGTCCCAATCTTTCCCGGAAGCATGGGCTCAGACACCACAATCTCGACTCCCTTTTCTGGCCATGCTTAATCTACCAGATTTTTCAAAATCAATGATTGACCCTATGCATCATAATATGTTATGGCCCCCCATCCCCACCAAGCTTCCTTTAGACATTCAAAAATTCTAAGGTAAGACTAGTGAGGATCTGAGTGATCATGTTACTACTTTTCATCTTTGGTGCTCATTTAATTCCCTTAATGATGACTCTATTCATTTGAGGCTATTTCAACGCACCCTCACGGGGGTCGTTGTGAACTGGTACATTAAGCTATCGAGGGGAACATACAAAAACTTTAATTATATGGTTTTGGTCTTTCTCAACCACTTCTAGTTGTTGGTTTGTTATGATTCCGACACAGAACTTTTGTCGACCCTCCACCAAGATAGAGCCATGCATATCTTGGACCATATCCAAGAGTGGTGTAGATGGAAGAGGTTGATCAAAGCCTACATTACTCCAGAGTTTATGTTGGAGTGGTTCTTTAAGTCCTTATTAACTTATATTTCGAAGGATGTCTCTACATCCGGAGTAACATCTGAGGAAGAAGATATTTTCAAATCCCAACAATTAGACCTCATATATGTTTAATCTAGGATTTTGTATGAAATTATTCCTGATGTGTCACGGTCGAACTATGATCCTAGACAAAAGCCTGGGCCTCATTCCGATGGCATCATAGGCTCCACAAATTCTAAGTCTACATATTTGGTGACGAACCAGTTGAAATATTTGTCTTTAAGCCAGCCTATAGCAAGACAAGCTTTGGCTTCTTCCTCCACTCCCACTCAGTTGACGGATGTGCATTTTGTATAGTCGTCGGCCAACCCAAATGGTAACCATCAACTAGAAGGGAATAGAATGAAAGGACAAGGTAATAATTGTAAGGGTGGGAAAAATAATAACAAATCCAAGGATGACACTAGCAATGATAGATTGAACAATAATGTTGGTGAGGGAAAGAAATAAAAACGGAAGGTGAAGTTTCCTAGTAAACTTTGTAAATATGATCACCTTACCCACCTATTCCCTAAAATTGAGGAATCCTCGAGGCTCTTATCATAGACACCCATTGTGTTGAAAAATTCATTTCCACATAATCAACACATGGCCTGAGGGGCCTCCAACACCGAAAATGCGTCGAACGGGAGTCAAAACCCCTCGACACATGAAGGTGGCCATCTATGTTTCAATATGGTCAAGTCTCAAATTGATGCAGCCACTCAATCTTGTTATTACAGTTCTTGACAAACTGTTGTAGGTTCAGAGTCTGCTCCTCCTCCAAAAATTCCTTTGCAGATCGAAAAGCTAGAACCTTTGCCTCGTATTCTAAAAGGAGTACTAAAACGCTATACCCACAATCCTAATTCCATAGGTTCCCAAAACTATTTGATTGTCGAAGATCTGGATCAAACCCCTTGTGCGATATTGGGGTGCTCCAGACATGTCCTTCACAAAGGAACGCCTTGTTATCTGCTTTAGGAGCTCTAGACCCATGTGGCTCAAAGGTTATTAAGTTTGACATCACATATGTTAGGCCCCGCTTACCTTACCATGTGGCCTTTCAAATCCATGTGGAGTACACGAAAATTACCATCAAACACATTGTAATTGATGAAGGTGTTGTGACATGCGTGATGTCCTTAACCTATTGGAAAGTCATTGGATCTCTGACTCTATCCCAATATATGACTATGTTGACCGATTTTGATGGGAATTCATTCCAAACCCATAGAATTATTCCCTCTTTTCCAGTCTAGTTAGGTGGAAAGACAGTGGAGGTTGATGTCAAGGTGGTTGATGTGTCTCTCGACTATAATTTACTATTAGGGTGTAATTGGACTCGTGCCATGACATTAGTCGTGTCGTCCATTTTCTACACTTTATGTTTTCCTCATGAAGGGAAAATAGTGACGATTGATCAATTGTCATTTGTGCATGCTATTCCTAACACATCAGTTGGACCTTCAGTCCCTTTGATAAAAAATTCTCAGTAATAAACTGAGGATGTTGGTGTCGGAATGTATTCTTCTCTCATGGGTAGCTTTGATTTTGTGGAACCAACTCATCACATGCATGCCATTTCCAGTGAGTATTCGTCGTCGATGAGGTTCATTCCTTTTTGTACTTCATATTTAAATGATCCTTGGACCCTGCTTTCCCTGAATATGTCATACGAAGGTCAATCACACATTGGGATGGAAATGCCACTGTCAATGGAAGAAATTGTGTATCATTCTATTCTTGACACTACTGCTGACTCGGATCCTTTCTCCTCACAGATGAGAGAGGAGGATCTTGTTCTAGATCCCGTATGGGCCATCCAATCTTCTTGTTCGCATGATTGCCTCTATGACACTTTACCCTCAGATGAAGCCATCTTAGAGGCCATGTATGGTCATGATAGGCCTTGGGATGATATGCATCATCAATCCTATTTCCTCCCATAGCTTATTAGGATCAAACATGATGACTTTAGATCTACCTTGAGTGAGATGATCGGTCACATTTTGGTTCCACTAGATATGCATGGTATTTATTCCGAAGGAAACATGGAGAATATTTCTCCTACCATCATGATCGACATCCATCGAGTTCTTGGAAAAATTGAGAATGTATATATCGGTGCAGATTGTTCGCCTGGATAAATTCATATCTACATCGATCTTGTCAAATAATTGTGTGATGTATTCGTCTGGTCATACAAAGAGATGTCAGGGATCGACCCCATCATTGTCGAACATGATATCAAGACCTATCTGGATGCTAGACCTATTTGAAAACATCTTAGAGTTGTTAAACCTAGGAAGGCCCCTTCTATTAAGGCAAAGGTAGAGAAGCTACTTAATTTTGGTTTCATCTACCCAGTTCCCTTGACTGAATGGGTGTCCAAACCCATCCCCGTGAATAAAAAACAAGGAACCATCCACATACGTATGGATTTTCGAGACCTAAAAAAGGCTTCTCCTAAAGATAACTTCTTGACTCCTTTCATTGACTAGATTCTTGATGAGTGTGCAAGAAGCAAAATCTTTTCTTTTATGGACGGATTTGCAGGGTATAATCAAATTCAAATCCAACCTGAGGATCAACATAAGGTGACGTTTATTTGTCCTTGGGGTAATTTTTCATACCAGAAAATGCCTTTCAACCTTAAAAATGTCAGAGCAACCTTCCAACATGCCATGACCTTTGCTTTTCATGATCTCAAGTATATTGTCGAAGCTTACCTAGATGATCTTGCTACTCACTCTCACAAGAGAGTAGATCACTCCACTCACCTATGATTAGTATTTGAGAGATGTTGTTACTATCGCATCCAGTTGAACCCTCACAAGTGCATCTTTTGCGTTAGTTATATCCATCTTTTAGGATTATTAGTATCTAAGCATGGGATCACGGTAGATCCTATGAAGGTTGAGCAAATACATCGATTGCCTCCCCCATGCAACATTCGACAACTTCAAGGTTTACAAGGGAAGGATAATTTCTTGTGTTGGTTCATAGTGAACTATGCCAATTTAACTAAGGGTTTCATGTGTCTTTTGAAGAAGAATACTCCATTTATATGGGATGAGTGAGCCCAGGAATCCTTCGATGCTCTTAAGAAATCTTTGGTATAGACACCTCAGTAGAAGCCTCCAAACTACAGTAGAGACTATTGTTTTTATGTCTCCACGTCCCAAGGGATGATTGGTATGGTTCTGGTTCAGGAGGAGGATGAGATCAATGAGCACATTGTATACTATCTCAGTTGAAACCTAGTCGGTCCTGAACTTAAATACTCTCATGTAGAGAAACTAGCCTTGGTCGTCGTACATGTAATTCAAATATTACGAAAATATAAATTACCTTGAAAAACTACCATAGTTGCAGATATCAATCCATTTCAATACGTCCTCACCAGGCATGTCATAGGGGGGGAAATACAATAAGTGGATTGTTATTTTGCAATAATTTGATCTTGATTTTTCTTCGGTGAAGTCTAATAAATCTCTAGTTCTTTCCAAGTTGATATTGGACTTCCCTCGACTAGATGAAGAAATTTTTCATGACAATTCATTCATGGATGAACATATCTTCGTTATATCATCTTCGAACCCATGGTATGGAGACATTCTAATTTATCTTCAAACCTTGAATCTATCCTAGAGAGATGATCGACGACATATACACTATTAGGATAAAAACTACCTTATCATCGGTGACACTTTGTATCGTCGAGGAGTAGATAATATTTTATGTTGTTGCTTGAATCACGAGGAAGCAGAGTTTGTACTCAATAAATTTCACGGATAGTGGCAGTTGTCATATGTGGAACATGTCTTCTGTTGCTTGGGTCATTTACTCACACGAGGGCCAACTGGTGTCTTCGGGTGGCATTCGTCTGGAACCATCAACGAATAATGTGACCGAGTATAGAGATGTTATAGAACTATTATGCGATGTCATTTCACATTGTGTTTGGTCTTTAGAGGTTCGCCTAGAATCCCAGTTAGTTGTGTGACAGTTAAATGACAGTTAGCATGTGCGAGACCCTACTCTACTCCGACGATTCCTATAGGTACGAATTTTGGAATGATACTTTCATTTTATTACTTATAATAACATACCTATAAGTTCTAATCATGTATCTGATGCATATGCTAATTATATTTTAGATTGGAATTTTACAGATAAATAAGCAAAGAAAACACATTCATGCATGTACTCATTGTAACATATATAAGTAAAGCCGAAGTCCAAATTTTTTTATACACATATGGACGGTATATAATATGACCATGGAATATATGCCTGTTGTGCTATATGCGTATCATGATAGTGTTAGCACGTGGGAGTCACACTCTGATGGATAAGAGTGTAATCCCAGTACCCATAAAAGTATAAAATATGTATTTATAAAAGAGATAACAAATGGATGAAGAATTCTTAAGGTAATGCCATTCACAGTTTACTCCATGAAATACATACAAGCAAATGGGGTTTTTGGTGCAGACCCCCCTTCTCTCCAAGGGTTGTGCGAAACAATCCTCCTAGAAACAATCCACAAGTATTTATAAAACTCCTCCTGCGTGAATTAACATTGGGTGCAAGCCTTCTCCACGTGTCCAGTGACTATGACCACAAGCCTAACCAAAATTCCCTTCGTGGCTTCATATGTCTGAAATTTGTATGTGAGCCATCCTTGACTCTCCTGACTCCCAAACTCCCAAACTCCAAACTAGGATTCTAGCCAATACTAACTCCATTCCTGTGGACCCCTCCGATATGACCTCGGGCTATGACCCTGGGCCTAACTCCTTTAAGCTCTTTGGGTTTTCTCACTTTGTGACTTTGAGTATTTAGATGTGAGCTTTCCAACCTTTCCAACTTCACGAGTTTTGAACTAGGGCTTAATAATACTAGATATTTTTCTTAACCTCCATTAACATGACCCTTCGCTATGACCTAGGGCCTAGATTTCAAGCGCTATAGGAATTCATATTTTGCAAACTCGTGAAATATCTCTCCTCCCTTTCCTCGAAGTCTAAATTTTCGATGAAAAGAACCAACGGTTCGATCTTCCCTTAGATCGACAACTCATATCTCTCCTGAACTTTTGAGTGTTGAATAACTCTCGCCCTTATCCTCCTCGTAGATTTTCTATATCTAACGGTGCATGACTATCGGTGATTATCCCTCCAAGAGTCTCTAACATCCGTCCAAGTTCTCAATAGCTCCTTTCCAAATAACTTGGCATCAACCCTTCAACGAAATTTGACTTCAACTTAGTGCACACTTACGCTCCTGCGTGCAAAATTGCACTATTCTTCCTTGAGATTTTAACTTACTCAGTCTCCAAGGGATTCAACCCT
This sequence comes from Picea sitchensis, assembly GCA_010110895.2. Lineage (NCBI taxonomy): Eukaryota > Viridiplantae > Streptophyta > Pinopsida > Pinales > Pinaceae > Picea > Picea sitchensis. The sequence goes on along the minus strand of SNQJ01S0132654.1, from coordinate 30,051 downwards.
TATGCATATTTCAAAATAATTTTTGATGCCCTCCTAGCACACTCTGTGCTCGACCTTCTGAGCTTTTGAACTTAGAATAAATTCGCATCTATCTGCACTCCTTGTGCTTAATATGCACACTCTGCATACAAAAGTTCCACGCTATCTCTTCGAATTTTTGAGTCAAAGAAAGACTCTCTCACACTCACTCCTTGATCCAGGTGGATATCAGTGGCCACCCACCTTTTCCAGCTGGCTCAAAACAACGATGTTTTTTGGGGTATGTTGTGGTCGAAAAATTTCATCATGAAATTTTATGCAAATGTTGTATTCCTTGGATAGATATTTCTAATGGGCTATCATACACCTAAAACGAAGATCGTATCCAAAAGTTACGACCCTGGGAAGTTGATGTACTAACTTTCCCAAACGGGGCCCACATGACTTTTGGCGCTTCATCTCCTAGGGTTAGGTTTTTGGATGTTTAGGGTTTTTGAAACTTCTGTTTATTCTAAAAAGGCCTTGAGAGCCTCATTGTAATCATCTTCTTGCGAATGAGAGTTGTCGTCACATCTCTTCTCAGAGATAAGCCGCCACCATTCCAGCAAGCTTGTTTTCCGCTGCATTTTACAGTTTCAGCTTATTTCCTTATTGATAGAAAACCAATTTTACTGTATCTCTATTATTCTGTGTTAAGAATCTGGCAATAATCTGTACTCATTTCGTTCTACTCATAAAATCTAGATCATTGGTATCAGATCGGTCTACTCCTTGTCGTCTTAATGCATGTCCCCAACGAGGTCGGAGTACAAAGATTTGGGTCTCGAGCTTGTTTCTCTTGAGGACAAAAGCTCTCGCACACCCAAGCGACCTCTCTTGGAAGGAGAAAATAAAGATGACGGGACAAGATATCCTTTCAAACTATTGATTGAGGAATCCCTCATGCAATAGAGGAACGAGATGATGAATAATTTCACACAAATCCTTCGGCGGCTACCAACAAGTGACGCATCTTCTTCAAGCAGAGGCACCGCCCCCTTCAACGTGCAAATAAACTTTGATATTCCTATATTTGAAGGTCAGATAGATGCATATGTTGTAGACAAGTGGTTGAATCTACTAGAAGGGTATTTTTCTATCCATAACTTTTCGAATAGAGAAAATATTACTTTTGCGCTCCTCAAAGTTGTTCCCCATGTCAAAGATTGGTGGGAAACTTTATGTGAGCAAAAGGAAATAGAGGAACCCTCATTATTTATAGTCACATCCACCTAGGAATCCTTCAGGGATGCTATTAAGGAACAATACTACCCTGTTGGAAGTTATGACGACTTATATACCAAATGGACCACACTGCGGCAAGAAAGAGACCAAGCAGTGCCAGATTTCAAAAATATCTTCCATACCTTGCACACCAACCTGGGTATCAAATATTCAGAGAGACATCTGGTGCTCAAGTATCGTGGTGCTCTACATAGATACATCCAGACCGAAATGGAATTTCTGGACATCTCATCCTTGGGTGCGGCCTACCGATATGCCATCAAAATCGAGCAGAAACTCAAACAAAAGACGCGACAATTTGGGTTGGGGAAACCCGCACAACAAAATCCAGGAAAGGGCGGTCCCAACCCACATAACAAAGGACAAATCAAATATGGACAGTATCAGTACAACCAGTCCAATCCGCAAGCAAAGAAGGACACTAGAAAAACAAAGAAAGATATTGGGAAGTGGTGTGACTTCCATAAGAGCCCTTGGCATAACACTGTTGATTGTCGCTCAAAGCAGTCGTTGGTGGCTGAAGTGAAAGCCTCTGAATCAGATGTGGATTCTAACTCTGTGTCAGAACCAGAAAGGGGAAGACAAATCATTGATGTGGAACCCAGTGCCACCATTGCTACCACCAAGCTCCAGCATGGTGAACCAGACGAGCCAGAAGAAGGAGAGCACCTCTTCCATTCACAGATGTGGGTAAAAGGCACCCCGCTAGACTTCATCGTTGATAGTGGTAGCCAGAAGAACCTCATCTCAGTATAGGTCATCAAGCGGTTGGACCTGCCGAAAATGCCACACCCACAACCCTACACCATTGGATGGCTCCACCAAGGAAGCGATCTCTACATCAGCCAACAGTGTCGATTGTCGTATGGCATCAAGCCCTTCAAAGATGAGGTATTGTGTGATGTTGCTCCTCTCAAAGTTTGTGATGTTCTTTTGGGCCAACCTTATTTATGGAAACGTCATGTTGTATATGAGTCTAGGCCTCGTAGTGTTATTATTWCTTTGAAAAGGAAATTGTACAAGATACCCGAGGTTGTCCCACCTAGTGTTATTTCCTTGATCTCTGCTAAGCAATGCAGGAAGGTCATCTCTCAGATGGGGAAGTTTKTCTTCTTCGTGATTCGCTCTCAGAATGRGAGAAAGATCACAGCCACATCYAGGGTCTCTGTGAATGACCTCTCCACATAGTAGAAGCAAGTAGATAAGGTTGCACAAGAATACTCATATATCTTATCCTCACCTACCGGGGTACCTCTGCACTGCCAGGTCAAGCACCCCATCGATATGACCCCCGACGCACATCTACCCAATGGGCCAGTCTATCGTCACTCTCTGTTAGAGAATGAGGAGATCAAGTGACAAATCTAAGAATTGCTCCACAAGGGGCACATCCGTCCCATCTCATCACCTTGTGGGAGACCAATTGTGCTGGTACAGAAGAAAGATGGAACCTGGTGACTTTGCATTGATTACCAGGCTCTGAATAAAATCACAGTCGGAAATCGGTACCCGATTCCCCGAATCGACGACCTTCTTGATCAACTCATGGGGGCCAAATACTTTAGTAAGATTGATCTGAAGTTTGACTACCACCAGGTCTCGATGGAACAGATAGATGTATGGAAGACCGTCTTCAAGTCAAAGGAAGGCCTTTTTGAATGGTTGGTCACGCCCTTTGGTCTGACAAATGATCCAGCCACTTTCATGAGGATGATGGACGATATTATGTGACCATTCACCAATACTTTTGTAGTGGTGTATCTGGATGACATTCTCATTTACAACAAGACTTGGCTCGAACACTTGCAGCATATTCAATGGGTTTTGCACACCCTGTGACAACACAAGCTATATGCCAACTTGGAAAAATGATCCTTCGGCATGGATAGGGCCCATTACCTAGGCTACATCATCGATCAACATGGCGTACTTATGGATCCAGCCAAGATCCAAGTCATACGTGACTGGCCATCCCCAACCACACTCACTGAGCTTTAGAGCTTCTTGGGACTTACCAATTTCTATCACAGGTTTGTGTTGGGCTTCTCTCATATTGCATGGGCCCTCAGCCAAATAACCAGGGGTGGTGGTAAGGCAAAATTTGTGTGGGGTCGGCCCCAACAACAAGCATTCGATGATTTGAAGCAGCTCTTGTGCTCAGCCACAGTGATTTCACTACCATACCTGCAGAAGTCCTTTGAGATTGAGACTGATGTGTCAGACTATGTTGTGGGTGTCGTTCTCATGCAACATGGCCACCCCATGGCCTATCATAGTGAGACACTATCATATGTTGTCCGTAAGTACCCTACTTACGATAAAGAAATGTACTCCATTACGCAAGCCTGTCGCCAGTGGAGACATTACATTCTTTGGAGGGAGATAGTCATCCACACTGATCATAAGCCACTGCAGATCATTCAGACACAAGAAAAATTGCAGAATGACCACCATCAAAAGTGGTCCATATACTTGCAGCAATTCCACCTCAAAATCAAGTATAAAACATGAAGCACCAAATGCGTCGTTGATTGCCTCAGCAGACCACCAGTCATGGCACTCACCACAGTGCTAGACTCTTGTGGCCATGAGACCTCTAGATGTCCCCAACTCTATGAGACAGACCTGGACTTCGCCACCACCTACCAAATGTTGGGTGCAAAGGTAGTTGTCGATAATTTCCATCTTCAGGATAGGTTGTTGTGTCGTCTGGGCCATATCTATGTTCCATCAAGCAAGTGAGAAAAGTTGATCTGGGAATCCCACTACAGTCGGGTGGCAGGACACTTCAGAGTCGAAAAGATAGTGGCGATGCTACAAAAATATTTCTACTGGTTGAAACTTCAACAAGAGGTCAGCAAGTATATCAGGTCTTGCACTGCCTGTACTATTGCCAAACCAACCACTAAGAAACAGGGCTTGTACACTCCTCTTCCTACTCCCGTCAGACCATGGGAATCCATCTCAATGGACTACATGTCGGGCCTCCCGTCCACCAAGCGGGGAAATGACTGTGTTTTTG
>SNQJ01S0132649.1:43563-55279 GCA_010110895.2 Picea sitchensis | reverse complement strand
TCTTACATCATCGAGCAAAATAATTATTTTGACTCTAACCTAATCTAGAAAATGTTTTACACCTTTGTATTTTTTTATTAATAAAATTATATAAATTGCTTAGAATCAAAACAAAGTTTGCAAATATAGAATATTAAATGTGTGATGAAAAATTTGACCATGCATTTAATTGTACCAAATTTTATTTTCATGTTACAAAGACAAGAGGATTTTATACACCAAGAAAAGAAGAAAATTAAGATACTTCTTAACCTTCTAACTCATCAAAATTATGAAAAAAAATTAAGATATATCTTAACCTTCTAACTCTTAAAAAAAACTATGATAATTTATGAACCCTTTTCATAAATCTTTTAAATTTAATTTCAATCAATGGTAATCACCAATTTAATTTTATAATGCTAAAACAATTTGTTATTTTGAAAAAAATATCAATATTTTATTTAAAATAACATGACACCATTTCATAATTATGAAACAATTTATCATTTTAAAGTTCGTTTGATAATTATGAAACAATTTATCATTTTAAAGCTCGTTTACGTGTAGTAGGGCGACTTACAACTTGAGAGGATGATATTATTAGCCAGTACACTTCTTGGCCATGTAGTTTGTTTAGATATTGCAAACTATTACATATTTGACTGCATGGGCAAGTTCGAGAAGCTGGATCACAGATTGTAACCATTAATATTTGTATTTATAGTACATATGGGTAAGTATGCATGTTTGATTATTGAAAGATAGAGTGAAAAGGGTGTGACGAAGACAAATGATAAGTATAGCGAATCCTTATTTTATTAGATTTCCATATGCTGCAGCAGAAAGTCTAACACTTCACTACATAACCGCGATGGATTTCCGCACAAGCTGTTTCATTTAATTAGCCGACCTTTAATTACATCACAGCCGTCATAGATACATCTCTCTTCTCATCTGAGGGGTATAACCACTCTGAGGGGCATAACCTAGAAGCAAACAGGCTAATAAAATCCGGCACCTACAATTCCAGGAATGGATGAAGAAAACATTGATCCTATTAAAATTTTGAAAACTCGTTTGTTGGAATTCGATGGTTAGGAGGAGCAAGGGAACTCCACGTCTCTCCGGTTGCCCATTTCAGACAACCAAAACTATAAGCGATGTTGTAAAAACTGTTTGGCCACGATACTTACATTTTTGGATTATTGTTTTCAGTGATAGAAATGGCCATATCTCCAGTATTGAATTGATGAGCTTGAGGTTCCTTACACATTAGCTTGTTGGAGGCAGCTTCTATATCGTCCGCCTTATTTTGATTTTCTGGGAGCATTACTTGAGAATTTGAAAGCACTTCCGTGGAATTTTTGTCCGTTGAGATCTTGCTATCCTTCACCTTTCCCCATAGGACAGCGTATAGCCCTATTGCGATCAGAACTCCTCCCAACACACTGTATTCGGTTAATAAGTCCAGTTAGCGCCTTGAACCATTCTATATGCTCACACTATTAACCTCAAATTCAATTTGATGGGTTGAAAAATAATTCAGAAACAAACCTGCCCAAAAATATGTTCTCAGCGAGAATGACAGACCCCATAATTGCCACGATTATCATCATCAAAGGACTGAATGCTGTCGCAAATACAGGTCCTTTTACGCGCATGCACAACCCTTGTACGTAATATGCAATTGCCGACGCCACCACTCCCTGCAACCAAAAATAGCAATTGTTGTACCCTGTAAATTACCTCCATATCCCAATCTCCAATTCTTGAATTCAAACCTCAAGAAAAACATTTAACCTATTTCCCTCGTTGAAAAAAAGGAGGCAAACTTACAGAGTAGACTGCTGTGAGAAGGTTGAGGTCCCATCCTAAAGCCCACTGGGAAGGATCACGTACGACAGCTAAGCTGAGAACTGTTGCCTGTAATGTTCCCAGAAAACATATTAACGTCGCAAGGGATAGTTGAGCAGAGTATTTCTTCAGTACTGCAGCCTGCACATTCAAAATCGTTAATTTCAAGATGATTCATCATATATATATTTCGAGAGACAAACAAGTAAAAGATTTATGATCACCTGCAGGATGAACAAGCCTGACCAAGCAAGAGTGGCCGCAATAATCAGTACGGAGCCTATTATCCAGTTTTTATTATCAATGGCAGCAGCTGCAGATGTCTGGGGAGATTGATGATGTGCAGACCAAACCATCTTAACAATAGGACCTTTGTATAACGTCATCAGCATTGCTCCCCCTACGCAAACGATCGTTCCCACTATCTTTGCTTGACTGCGTAAGCTTTTGATATTCACTCTCTCCATCCTACAGGAAAAGAGATTTTTTTTCCAGTCAGGACCATAAAATAAAGTAATTGATGACGGCGAGTACCCCCTAAAATATGTGATTTCAAGGGAACAATGTGATTTGATTACCTGAAGAGAAGAGCCATCACGAAAGTCATAGCAGGGAGAACATTACTCAATGCACACGCATATGTTGGAGATGTTAATTTCAAACCCAGGTAGTAGAAATTCTGGTCGATTACAGGCCTGCACACATGCATTCCGAGTATCCACATTTAAATTAAATTACTCGCCAACAATTTGCGTAGAAATCAAACGTAGGGGACGATGCGAAGAGAAGCAGGAGGTATGAAATAATACATACCCTAACAAACCCAGTACAAAAATTTGACAGAATATGGAAAAAGTGAGTTTGGGTCGCACTTTCCTGCAACACATTATAAGTTGGTTAACACGTGAGCTGATTACCTACGTACTGAATGCAGAGCTTTTCAGTAGAAGTTGCAAGGACAAGCATGAATAGAATAGATTTACCTTTCAATGAAGAAGGCAAAAGGAGCAAGAACAACCGTAGCAGCGGCATGCCTGTACACTACAAGCACAAAGTGATTCATCCCTCTATTAAGAGAGACTTTAGTGATAATATTCATACCCGCATACCCAAACTGCAGTGATATCATCGCTACATAGGGTTTTGATTTCTGAATGATCTTCTCCATTGATAATCAAATTAAATAAAATTTGCAACAACTTCCGAAGCACTCTTCCGTATCCTGTCAACAGCTGCGAATGCAGAGTGAGGACTGAAGCTTCTCCTCTCCTCTCCTCTCGTTTTCTGCACTCGCAAGTAATTAGCCTTCAGGACACCGGAGGTTTCATAATCCACACTCTCTGCACTCATATTTATAGATGAACAAAAGCCAATTGGATATAATTTGCCAATCCAAAGTGCTGACATAACTTAATCGCACTCAGTACAGTCTGGAATAAAAAATTAAATCAGATATGGCAATCGCTCTGTATCGTACTCGTTCTTCCGCGTAATTTAATTTATCCACGGAAGGACAGACAGTGTTTTAAAAGATAATAAAGCAGTGGATGATAAGTAAAGTAAATACTGAACAAAGCAAAACTAAGATAAGTGCAGGCTGACGTGTAGAGGAGAAGTGTTGGAATGTGACATTAGAATGTATAGAAAAAGTTGAGTGGGTGGGGAAGAAGCAAAGATCCACGTTAGCCATAGCCATAGTGCGGATGCTCTCTTTCTGTAATGGGACGCGGAAAATAGGCCATGTAACAGATGATTGGTTAGGCAAACTTCGTTTTTGTGTAACGGGGAACCAGAATGATATATCTACGTTTGGGTAATTGATTTCCACACGCATTATTGAGTGAGAAAGGCGTGGAAAGAACCACCGTGAAATGATTTTAGGCCACTTTATTAGATATAAAAAATTGATCATCCTAATATGCTCGCCGAAGTCAAGTCATTATCATTAGTAATTTAAAAAGAAAAGTACAGCTTTAATTACGCAAATCGTAATAGAGAGATAACCATTAAGAAAATATTGTGAGAGTGGATCTGTAGTTTTAATGGAGACTAGTGGTTGAACATTGTCCGCCATATAGAACGATTGCCTTTTAAAAACATTTCATGAGAAACTCGTGTGAGAACGATGGATGGAATTTCATGAAAAACGTACTGAAAAAGTGTCAATAAATGACTGATAAAGTTTTCATGTATCAATATAATCTAGATTTTGTGGAATTTGGTGGTCATCACTTTTAATGGCATGATATAATAGGCCATCACAATAATATAATAGGCCATCATGATATAAGAGCCACTTATAAATGTCAACATATACACCATGTGATTATATATCTCGGATTACATGTTTGAGATGCATGGAAATACGAGTAATCATAGGCAGCCATAATATCTGGGCAAATACGAGTAATCATAGTAGTTCAGGGCGAACCAATAAACCTTGGAAAACCAACCTCTCGAAGGTCTTGTATACATAGATGCCTCTATTTTGAAATGGTGGGCACCCTCCATGTGTTCTACGAAGGCCTCACCACTCAATCGATAAAGGGTGGATAAAACCAAGACACAAAATTGTTGGCCAACCTCTCTGTTGTACGAAGGCCTCACCACTCAATCGATAAAGGGTGGATAAAACCAAGACATAACATTGTTGGCCAACCTCCCTTTTTCCCATTCTATGGTAAATTTGGAATCCCCTATCACTTATAGAATAGGAATTCCTCTTTTCTATGAAATTTTTTAAGGATAATCCATAGTGCATAAAATACATTCCCATTGTTTGTCCTCATCCCTTCTACATATTTGAAAGAATGAAGTGACTTTCCTTCAAGAAGACAATGCCACCTATGCCACATCTACTTGGAGTTACTTGAGAAACTTGATCAAATAACCTCCAAGCCATGCATTTGACTATTTTTAAATCTAACAAGGTTTTTGAAAACTTTACTTTTATAGGTTTCTAGATTCCTATGTAGGCATATCTTATTTGGTGATAGACTTGGAAAAATAGGATGTCTTTAACCTAGAATATCATTTCGTTTCTTGAAATACAAATTCCCCAAATTACAATACAAGGTTATTCCTTGTGACCTGTCATTGATTTGTCCTCGTACCATCCCTCAAAATATATTACAAATTTCTAACCTTCCCACATCCCTTTATGATTAATGGGTTGTAATGCTTCATTTTGTACTTCTCTTGCATATAGATAATGGAATAACAAGTTGTTTGTAGTTTCCTCTTTGATATTGAACATTATCCATCTATACGAACCCTACCATGATCTTTTATAATAATTGTTCAAGGTAAAAAATTTCTTAGATAAAGGAAACCGAACGAAAAAAAACTTTTCTTTACTGGATTATTTAGTTTTCATTTAGTTTTCCACCATTTCTTATATTTTGCTTCCTCCTCCATCTTAGCATTATATACTAAATTTGTTGTACATTTCTTAGTTCTTTTATTATTAGAACAGATTAGATTGTTATCCTTAATTCTAATTTCCTCATGTTTTACACTAAATATGAATTTATTAATTTTTTTTTATGTCTCATTGAAATTCTAGTTGTAAGGAAGATCACCGCCCTTCACTAGTGCCTTCCATATTATCAATGCTCCATTATGTCCATGAATGGCTTGAGGAAGCGAGTTGCAACACACCATAAAACACTAATTGGGACTCAAATGGACGAACCATTAGTTGCATTGGACTCAGGGCACTGAATTATAGCTAAGGGGACCTCTCCCCTAAGATTCAATTTCCCAGAAAACAACTTGTTTGAGAATATATGAAACTAAGGTTTTGCTCAGTAAGACACATCACAATTTCTAAACTAGGGGTACATTTTGAAGAACACTACGCCGTGGGATTGTGGGTATCATGGTCACATAGGATTTGGCCAAACACACTTGTGGGAGCTTATACAACTCATTTATGTCGCTTGGTTTGCATTTTATGCCCCCATACCAAATTGTCAATATGTCCCTAAATGGCTTGAGGAGGTGAGTTGTAAATCGCCATACAACTCTAATCGGACCTCAGATGGATGAAGCATTAGTTGTGTTGGAATGAGGGCATTGGATTACAACTACTTGTACCAGTCCCCTATGATTTTTTTTGTTAGCTACCAGGTGTATTATAATAAGAAGAAACAAAAATATTGCATCAAATACTAGGAGAAAAACAAAATATAGAAAATTAAAAAACCAACAATGATACCTTTATTCATAGAAAGACAAGTTCACTTACCTCTTTGAAGGAGAAACCTCCAACAAAATAGATCTTTATTACAATAATTCTCAAGAAAAAACTTCCCCACACCTTCTACTTCTATTTATACTAATTCTATCTTCTAAGAATATTATAGAGGAAGATCTTTATAGAAGAAGAAGCTTCTATTAACTCTTCTTACATTAGACTTGTTCACATTATTATATCGGCTTTATTTACTAATGTCGACCATTATTACATAGAAAACATATTATTTTATCTACATGAGGAGTTAGGGAGGTTAGGTCCCTAACATTCCCTCTCCATTGAAAAACAACCTTATCCTCAAGGTTTGAGATGGGGAAATTGTTGTAGAATAGTAGTCATCTCCCAAGTGGCATATTTTGGTGGTGTATCCTTCAACTAAAACAAAACTTCCTTGATTGTGTGCTCACAGAGATACTGCTCACACTGGTCCAAGTCTTCTTGTCGCTGCAACCAAATGGATCCTTCTTCATCCAATTCATGGATATTAGTTTGAGTTTGACACTTAGTTCCAATCACTTTCTTTAAGCATGAGACATGGAAAACAAGATGGATCTTAGAATGATTGGGAATAGATAACTGGTAGGCCACTAGCCCCACTTGCTTGGGAATTGAATAAGGACCATAGAACTTGGGGGCGCGTTGTTAACAATGTTCAATTTTGAGTGAAGTTTTCTTATGTGATGTCCCCAACTAGGATGGGTGGAAATATTATGTTTGTTGCCCATTTGTTTTTATGTTCTTTGTTTGATTTCATCAAACACTTTGTTGGAAATGCCTTACAAACAATTTTCATATGTCCCATAAATAGGAATATTTTCAAACATATCACATGCATCCATTGCATAGATAATTGAGAAGATAACCATGACATAATTATTATGGTATGAGAAACCAAATCACAACAACACAAAGATCACTAATGGTTTCCACAACAGATGTTAAGCACTCATGAACACAACAGATCTATTGGCTACAACTAACTACAATATCTACCAACAAAGAACAAATCAAGAAACCTGGTGATGATGCCAAAAACCTCCTCAAGTTGTAAAATACTCTAACTACAAGGCCTTGCTGATGCTGTTTCTATCTGCTCCTGAATACTCATTGAAGTAATATGGTCACTCATATCCAACTCAGTTTTGCAATCATAAATTACAGAGGGCCTTGTAGGACGTATAGCAGGGCCTTGCGTGATAAGGTTGGACAACCAACGAGGGCCTCATGGGACACCCCGTAATCAACACCCGGGGTCATCCTATAACACGGTTTCTTAGAAACCTTCCTTGCACTTGAAAATTCTGAGTACGACCTCCTTTGGAATATTGGCCAATATCCTGTGTGAGTCGATCTACCACCAACTAGAAATATACTCTAAAGTGAAACTCCAATGAAGATCCCGTATGGATCCTCATCCTTCCTGTCTAGATCCAATGTAAATCCTTGATGGATTCCCCTCTCGTCTAGGCTCCAATGGAAATATTGAGTGGATTCCCCTCTTTTCTAGCTAGGGTGGATATTTCACCGCCAAAACCAAACCAATAGTGGAATGTTTTTTCTAAACCCTAACGAAACAAAGGCTCCAAGAGCACTGCCAAATTGAGAGATCAAATCATAATCCAAAGTGAGGCTTTACCCCTCCTTTTATCCTTTCTCCATGTGTTGGATAGGTGTTTTGGAAAAATTTTGGGATCTGCACCAGAATAAGTCAAAGAACAAAATGTAGTTAGAATATGGACTAGAGAGCATGATGAGAATGTAATTTAAGGAGTCGAAGCACGCGATAGAAGGAAGAATGACGGAGCAGTGTGCAAAATATGGAAAGTAGTTAGGATTTTGGGGACAATTTGTCCACTTTGTAATGGGCTTATAGCCCTATTTTGATGTATAAATATGTAAATGGTTTTTGTATAGAGGGGTTCCGAAATGATAAGGTGCATTGAACATGAGTGGAGTTTTTGGCTAAGTGTTCGGATGCCATGCATGAGGTATGACTGAGGAGTGAGGCTCATAATGCAATAGAATGACTAGGTAGGTTTGGGTAATGTTAATTTTGTATATTTTGTAGCACAGTGTGTAGTTGTAAGAAGATTATCAATGAATAATAGAAGAAGCTAGTTCTTGTAGACATAGCCCAAGTTGGGTGAACCATGTTAAACTTGTGTGTTGTGATGTGTTGTGTTTGGATTTTATGATGTTTATTGTTATTATTCCATAGTAATAAATGATTAATTATGTTGGATGTGTTATTCATATATGTTGTATAATGTCGCACAATGAAGTAACTGGTAATTTAATGAACATAAATTAAAAGAATGTCACACACAGGGTGTTATCACTGAAAAATTATCTGCAACATTGCACACAATGGTTGAAGAAAGACAAAAATTTCAGCAGCAATTAGTACATGTACAACAATAAAATCCATCAAAAAGGCATAAAATTATACACTTGGTTCAAAAATTAAAGTGTGCAAATTCACCAAAGGAAGTGCACGCACTGTGTGCAGAATGCGCAGGATAACACAACCCTAAGCACACAGTGTACGCATAATGCACAGGATAACACAACCCTAAGCACACACTGTGCACAGAATGCTCAAGATGCATGATTGTCTACTAGAAAATCCACAGACTTCTCATGAACGTCACATTTATGAATCTTTTCACCCTCTCAATCACTTCCAATCCGACCCCCAACATGATTTGAAACTCAGATATGAGCGAAATCTAGCTTGGAGGCTGGTCAAGGGCTAGGAAGTTCCCTAAAAGGCCCCTTGTTCACACTATGAACCAGTTGTATCTTTCCATGAATGGACACTATAAATATGTGCCATGGGTGTGATAGAAAAATAATAACTTCATGGTATTGTTATGCTACAAGAATTCTTCTTGGAGAATCCTCTTTTCTCTTTGAATCATTCAAGCACTATATCAAGGGCCATTCCACTCACCTCTTGAGAGGATTGGCATTGTATTTCTTCACCATTGCCACTTTCCATTTCATGAAGAGAAGAGATCTCTATTAGGGAACTCAAGAGCCCTCCCAAGGAGTAAGAGAGGATTCATAAGTCCCAGCCTTTCTCTATTGTGTTATCCTATCAATATATTGATCCATTGGTAGCTATATGATTGTCATTTTTTGTTTTTCATGGTTCTAGTTCTTGCAAGCTTCTCTAACATTTATTTCTCTTTGTTTTTAGTTTTATTTCCTTGTTTCATGTGTATTTTGTTATCTGATCAACTCCCAAACCTCTGTCTTGTTTAGCTGAATTAACTAGGAAAGTAAGTGTTGTGTTTTTTCTCACCCATGTGGCAAAACCAACACAACGGATTGACGACCATACTGAGGATTGTGAATCAAATTCCTCTTTATTTAAGTATTGAGAGAACTTCTTTATAATTGTTTGGATATGCAGGTACCAAAACCGGTCTAATCCAGCCTTCCAAAGTCAGAATTCAGAGCCAAGGAAATAGAATTTCATTTTGAAATCTCCTTCCCGACGTGTGACAGGAAGTGCATGGCTTTCAAGGCACACAGACATGCATTATGCACACTCTTCTCTTTGTGCACATAACAACCTTCATAAATCCACGCATTATGAGCATTCTACATGCATAGCGTGATTTTCAGAACTACAACCTGCACATAAGTTCATTTTTTTCAAATTGTAAGGGTTTTTATGAGTGATTTGAGGTCCCCTTGCCTTCAGATTTTAATTTTTTGCACTTTGTAAAACAATCACTCTTCACTTAGAGTCCATTCTCACAAGAAAGGTTAGATAAAATAAGCACATAGGGGTAAAAATAATCACAATTATTTTGTTTGCTTTGTTGCCACATGGATGACTCATTTGGAATTTAAAATTTTGAGTAGAAGTTATTGTTTTTCCAAGCACAATAAACTAATTTGGGACTAGAAATCAATTTAACCCTCAAGTATGCTCTTCCCCCGCACCCTAGTATGATATCGGGAATCAAAAAAGGTGGTTGAAAGGAAATTTCATCTCGCTTAAAAAATCATTAGGAGAGGACAAAACCCCCCTAGGGTACCTCTTAGTTTTGGAAATCATATTAAATCTTTGTAAGGGCCCATATATGCCCACATGTTTGCAATATTAGGATAGTTTCTAAAAGCTTTCTTACTCTAGAAAACACTCTAGGAAAGTTTAAAAGATCAAGTAACGGACCCACACATGCCCACATGTCTACAATCCTAGGATAGTTTCAAAAGGTTTATTAGTATAGACAACATTCTAGGGAGTTTAAACGATCAAGTAAGGACCCATATGTCCACATTGCTAGTTCTCTAGGGCTCTAAATATCCCGCAATGTTGTACCAAAGAAACATTGTAAGCTAGGTAATAATATTTGTAAGGACCACATGAAGTCCACATGCTGCAATCTCACACTTAACTTATTAAAATATTATGCACACTTTTCACTTTATTTCACACAAAGCCACTCATCACACACATAATTTCTATTAGAATAGTGGAGGTCGAAGTAGGCTTTCTTTTTTAGTGCTCACAAAGTACTTCAAAGGAATTCTAAATGATCCGACTACTTCTTTAGAAGTGATCTACACCAATTTAATTCAAACAAGGTTGGTCCATGACCCCAATCTCATTGCCCACTCCATCTATATTTTTTCTAAGAACACACTAAAGTTCCCCCCACAGGAGGTTCCTAAAGAATTTTTAAATCTAGGTAGGATCTCAGGGGTAGGCATCCAAATAACCCCCCGTCATCAGGTTCTCACATTTTGAAACAATAGAAGTTGAGAATAGAGATATTTCAAATCCTCCAAGTCAAGTGTTCCTATACCATAAGGAAGGGAGATACTTGTGAAGCGTCGAAGGCCGAGGTCCAATTGTTCTGTGCATTCCCTCCTTGAGCCACCCAACTCTTGTGAGGGTATCCAGCCTGTGACTTGTTTTTAGGCCAAAAATATAAATGTTTCACTATGACAGAGGTATTTAGTGGCCAAACATAGGATATCTACCTAGGTGGTGGTTGTGGGCTGCAATTGCACCTTGATCAGATTTTGTGTGGCTATTAGGAAATATCTCCATCTCTTTCGGGATATGCACCCTCTACCCATCATTATAACTGATTACTTCAACCTTTACTAGTTCCTCTTCCAGTGGATTCAGACCCCATTGTCGAGTGCTATTGGAAGGTCCAGTGCTAAATTGAGAGGAAGGACGATAGGTATTTTTAAGACACAAGCATTTATTTTTGTTTTTCCCCCACGCGGACAAAATCTACCTATCCACATGGTTGTTTATTTCACAGTTGATTTTTGTATGATGTTCATTTGATTACATGCAATTGTGAGTTGCACTATTTTGTGAAGGTAAAAAATATAAAAATCCCTTGTTCATTTATTTCTCTCTTGTCACCATTTGCACACATTCACTTTGCTAGTCGGAACCATAGGGGAACCACATAATTCTCGTCGTTCTAGACGCTTGCAGAATATCCCTCCTATTCTAGGAGGAGTCCTTAGTCTCGCCAACTCACCAGATCCACCATATCATACCCTAGTGAGTGATACTCTCTTGGGATCAGATTTACTTGGTTCCACTTTGCCTGGGTCAAATATTGAAGGAAATCCATC
>SNQJ01S0132649.1:25766-43553 GCA_010110895.2 Picea sitchensis | reverse complement strand
ATTAGGTTACTTATACATAGTATTTCTTGATGAACCCAGACCCATAACATTTGGCCAGGACAAACCTAGGATGTCACACGTTGCAGATGGGTTGATTGGTTCTATGACACATCTCAATCCTTATGACCACATGTCACCTAATTATAGTACAAATCAGTATCCACAACCATATGGAGGGACACCTTATTACCCTCTTGCCACTCACCAACAATCATATTATGTTTTTCCCCTTCAGTCATTGGTGGGACCCCCACTAGTACCCCAGATACATCGGGTCTCTCAATCAAGTACGGGTCCACCCCCAACTCCCGTATATACCCCCAATAATAGTGGAAGTACTTCAACTTCCTATATGCCATATGGATTGTCTCCACAAAACAATCCATATTTTCCATTTCCTGGTCCTCCCCGGTTGATTTCTCCTCCACCAGGACAACCAGATGTTGGTGTTAATTTTGTTCATCCCTCTCCCATTCAACAGGTTCATACTTTTGAACTGTTGAATACAAAAAATCAAGCTCATCATCCGAATAATTCCAAGAATAAAGGAAAACAATGAACCAATAACAACCCGGGACCAGGAGGAAATAACCCCCAACAAAACCATCCCGCTGAGGGAAATCAGAATCAAGGAAACCAGAACCCCCAAGGGGGAAACAATAACAATCAACCATGACAAGGGGAGAACAAAAATCTCAGAACTAACTTCCCTTGTGCTCAATGTGGTGAGTATGGACATTATACTCACTAATGCCCCCATATTTCCGATTAAAAATGGATGAAAGAATCCATGAACAAACAATGCCCTTTGACACCACCTTCCCCCTAGCGGGCTCCACAACATTATTTGCAACCACCACCTTTGACCATTTTGCAAAACCCCATTCCATAGCAAGGTGTGATGAATACCCAACAAGAGATAATATTTTCCCCACCACAAATGGGGCAATATCAAAACTCAAGTCCCACTCAACCCATAAATCCAACCGATTGCAATATCCTCCACACCGGTGAGGAAGAAATTCTTCTGCAAACATGCAGACGTCAATAAAACATGCCCCTCGAATCTACCCCAACCACCTCAAAAACAACTCTAGATACAACAGAACAAATATTGATGATCCCATGCCCTAACACTGAACCAAACCCTCATATACCCTGCATGCCTTTACGACGGAATGCACATAACCCTCATGCTAGGGTAGCTCATAATTACAGTTTGGTTGATGACTTAGCACAGTCTCCTGCTGCCATGTCTATATTGGAGATCCTCCAAACCTGTCCATCTCAGTGAAAATCCTTTCTTTCCTCCTTGTGGGTAGTCAACCCAGCTAATACTCGGCTAATTACCTTTTATTTTGATAGTGGAGAACCAGGCCTCCCTTCTTTGGTATCCTTTCAGACACCAGTTAAGATCTGGAACATCAAAGTTCATCGGTGCATCATCGATGAAGGTGCATCCACATGCATCATGTCCAAAGTAGTATGGTGGAAACTCGGCTCACCTAAGCTAGTACTAGCTTCCATCACCCTGAGAGCTTATGACGGTCGACCATCATCCCCTGAAGGGCTCTTCCAAAATGTCCCCGTAGAACTTGGGGGAAAAACCATCCTCATTGACATTGAATTTATTGACCCCCCACTTGATTACAATATCTTGTTCGGACGTAGCTACATGTATGTTATGAAGGTGGTAGCCTCTTTTGTGTTTCACGCAATGATGTTCCCCCATAACGGGAAAATCATCACCATCGACCAACTTACACACTACGAGCCTAATCATTCCGCCAACATTGATAACATCCTCCCCATTGGAATATTCAAAGACCTATCCTTGTTAGGGACTTATCATGGAGCACCACCTCTCCTAAACCCTTCTATTTCAACAAAAGTGTGTGTAGTGTCCTCTGACGGAATCGATATTGGAGACAATACTCCTCTCACCGAGGCCCCTCCCCACATCGAAGTTCCACCAATCAAAGAACTACTACCTTAGGAATTCACTGAGAACACCACCACACCACTTGTCTCAAATTTTCCCCCCTCCAAGGGAAAATCTCGATTTGGGAAACAATCCCCCAATCCATTACCCAAATCCCCTTTTTCTACCCCCCACCTAGAGTCCAAGCATTCCAGGTTGTTACTACCCTCACCCTTCCCAACATGGTTCTTTCCATCCTTGTATGGTATCTCCATATATCTTCCATGGTTCCTACACCATCACTCCCTCCCTAGAAAGAGCGTTTACCGATATAGATCCCAGTACAATCTCCTACCACACCACCCCCACCCACAACCAACAACAACACCACCATCACCGAGGGAAGACGAAGGAGGAAAGAGCCCATATCTCCACTCCCTTCCCAAGATCAACCTCCTTGTGCACTATGTGAAAGAGAAGGACACCCAAAAAACATATGTCCTACTCTTCCTGAGTTACGCAATCTTATCCAGCTCCTTAAAGAAACCCCATTGCTTGCCAGTCCTGCAAGTACATCCACTGCTACTATGGAGTCCTCAACCACATGCAAGAAAGGGTCACAAACCAATTTTGTGTGTGCCATATGATCAGAATATGGCCATTACAATCATCATTTCCCATCTCTACCTCAATTCCTCCAAACGTTAGCCACAGTACGCCACACATCTCTTCCTGAGCCCTCTCAGACACTCCCCACTGTCGCTCACATAACTGACATTCATTATATTTTGTCATCAATCTTGAGTGAATGAGATATCCTCCACGGTTTATTGACATTTGGTTTATGTCCAGTGGGCCATCACACCCTATACATGATATCCCTTCTACGTCCTCACCCCTTGAGGACAATAACACTTACCCGTTGAGAGTTCCCCCTGCCATCTCCCAAGATTCCCTATTTTCTTGCATTTTCGACTGCGATGAAGATATCTTAGAGGAAATAACTACCCCTGATTTCCCTTGGAATATGCTCCATCATCAAGCACTTTTCCTCTCATAAGAGGTCTTTCACCCTCCTGACCAAGCCTCACTATGCACGATCGAAACCAAGGATTTTATTCCTCTGAGGCATATTGACTGGTTCAAAAACCCTATCCGTACCCCCGATGCTTTTGAATAAGGAAACATGTCCAACATATCCCCCACAATAAAAATTGATATTTCCATTGAAACAGGCATCATAGAAGAGATCACCATGTGCATCGCATGCTCCCCTGAATAAATAATTGCTTACAAAGCTCTCTTTCAGGAATATCAGGATATTTTTTCCTGGTCTTATATGGAGATGCCTGGCCTTGATCCTTCTATATTAAAACATCAAATCGACACATGGTCGGATATCGCCCATGTTCTTCAAAATAAATGCCCCCCTACACCCATCCAATGTTGTGGCTATCAAAGCCGAAATTGACAAGTTATGTGTTGTCGGGTTCATTTACCCTATTGCATACACTTCTTGGCTCTCCAACCCCGTGCCTGTTAACAAAAAAAAGGGCAATATTCAAATCTACATAAAATTTCGCGACCTCAACCATGCTTGTCCCAAAGACAACTTACCAACCCCTTTCATCGACAAAATCATCGATGAATGTCTCATTCATGAGGCACTGTCCTTTATGGATGGATTCTCTGGCTACAATCAAATTCAAATCCACCCAACAGATCAGTACAAAACCACTTTTACAACCCCTTGGGGAACCTTTACTTATCTTTTCATTCCCTTTGGGCTCAAAAATGTCGGTGCTACACTCCAATGGGCCATGGCTTACATTTTTCATGATCTTTCTTGCATCATCCTTGCTTATTTGGAAGAACTCACTGCTCAATCCAAAAAATGAACCCAACATTTAGACGACTTATGCATCATTTTCCAACGATGTTTCCAATATAATATCCTCTTGAACCCCCTCAAGTGCGCCTTTTGCGTCACTTTCGGATGCCTCCTCAGGTTCATTTTATCCCAACATGACATCACTGTGGACCCCCTCAAGGTCCAAGCTATCACAAAATTCTACCACCTAGGAATTTACACCAACTTTAGAGCCTACAAGGAAAAACCAACATTTTACGTTGCTTTCTCCCAAACTACGCTACTCGGGCACATGGTTTCCTCTGTCTACTACACCATGATATCCCATTTCGATGGGATGAACATGCTCAAATAAATTTTGATGATTTAAAAGCCACCCTATCCAATGCCCCTTTGATTAGTCCCCCATACTATGATCGTGATTACATCCTCTACTTATCATCCTCTATTGTTTCAGTCACAGGAGTCCCATCTAATCAAGGGATGATGGGTGTGAACATGTGATTTAATACATTAGTAAAAACCTTTCAGGGCCACTCTTAAAGTATAATCATGATGAAAAATGTGCATTAGCAGTTGTCCTCGCAATCCAAAAATTGCAACATTACATTATGCTTCGAACGACCAAGGTCATAGCGGATTCCAACCCCATGCAGTACTTTCTTTGTCGACAACAGATTAGTGATACCTCGGATGCCAAAACTTCCCCCATAAATGAGGATTTTTCCGATGAAAACCTCTTCTTCATCCCCTCCGACGACCCCTAGTACGATGACCTCCTCGTCTACCTTCATACATAGAAGTTCAGGTCTCACCTCTCTCAAGATGGTCGTCGATGCATTCGCCATCAACCCCCCCCAATACCTCCTCATCGGAGACATTCTCTATCGACGCAGGGTTGATACCATCCTTCAGAGATGTCTTACCATCAAAGAAGTCGACAGATTCTTAAATGATTGCCACAATGGTGCTTGCAATGGTCATCTCTCGGGTATGTCCACCACCCAAAAATTCATTCTCACAGGATACTTCTGGCCCACTTTGTTTCATGACTACATCCACACTGTCAAGCGATGTGATAACTTCTAGATTTATGCAAACAAAGCATGAGCTCCACCAACTCTTCTACACCCAGTCATCACAGCCGACCCCTTTTGTAAATGGGGCATAGATTTCATGACTTGTCATCCTCCATCCAGTAATGGACACAAGTACATTGCCATGGTAGTGGATTATTTTACCAAATGGGCCGAAGCCATGCCCACATTTAACAAAACTGCTGACAAAAAAACACGTTTTTTCTTCAACCATGTCATTACCCGATTCAGAGTCCCACAACAGTTAGTTTTTTATCATGGTAAATATTTTGAGAACGCGATATTTGCAGAACTTGCCTCAAAATTAGGCTTCACCCATGAGTTTTCCTCCTCATACTACCCTCAATCCAACGGACAGGTCAAGGTTGTCAATAAAGTCCTCAAAACCATGATACAAAGCATTGTCAACAAACATAAGACCAATTGGCATCATATGTTGTTTTTTGATTTATGGTCTTATCGCACGATAGTCAAAACTGCCATCGGTTTTACACCATTCCACCTTCTCCATGGGATCGAATCCACCCTCCCAATCGAGTGTGAAATCCCAACATTAATCACTGCCATAGAGCTCTTACCTGACACTGTTCCAATGGAGCAGTGCCTGCTGACCTTAGAGTCACTTTATGAAGACCATCAATCTTCATTACAACACAATGAGGTAGCTAAAAAATGGTCCAAATCTACCTTTGACTGCCATGTCAACCTTCTCTCATTCAATGAAGGTGATCTCATGTTAGCCTATGATATCTCCCATGACACTCCGGGCCATTGGAAATTAGATTCATTATGGCATGACCCCTTCATCATCCAACATTGCCTCACTAAAGGAACCTACACCTTAGCCTTTCCTAAAGGATACCCTCTTAAAGAACCTATCAACGGGTTGTACTTGAATAAGTTTTATGCCTAAGCATATCCCCCCTAACTTAGGTTTCTCTTTGTACACATTTGTAGATTTTTTAGTCTTCTTTATTTCCACCACTCCTCATGTCTAATATATCACCTATGTTATTGACATATGCATCATCCATCAACCTACCACATTAGTAATGATGACGGTGCCAGTCGCTAGACTCAGAATCTTGCTTCGATTGCTTAGGCCCTCTATACCCCCTCATATATACTACTCCATTTGAGTGGCATATGCTTAGGCCTGACCACCAACAACCAAGATGAATATGATGCCATAATTAGTATCCTCGCCGAGGTCAGTCACCGTCACATTCTTCATCTTAGCATTCTATTAGATTCCCAACTTGTCATCCTGAAAATCAACAACGTGTACCATGTTCATGATCCTTGCCTCTTCTGTAAATACCTCCAAGTTAGACTCCTATATTGCAAATTTGATTCCATCACATTTACACATATTCCAAGAAACCTTAATCAAGTAGTAGATCACATGGCTAACCTAGTATTGGATTGGAATTTATCACATTAAAAACATCATATACACAACATCATACATTTGTCAATCGATAGCAATAGACATCATAAATTATAAACACAAAACATAAAGAAAAGAATGATCAATATATACATCATATATATCATAAAGTTCATCAATGTTTTACAAAATATATATATACAATTTCCCATAGGCTCATGAGTCCCATCATCCCTATGAGTCTAAAACTAGGTATCAAATACCCTATACAAAATCGGGCCCCAAAACCCATAAATATCTGCTCAACACTCATGGTGCCCCTAGACCTCCCCCCCAGGTCCCCTGTCAACCAGAGGTTCCCCACCAGCTCAGGGCCCTCCAGCTCTAGGAGGCACCCGACCAGTCATATCTGCCCCCGCCACTTCTTCCCTCTGGATCAACACCCACCACTCTGTTGGTACCCCCACACACTAGTCCAGGACCTCGTCGTCCTGGATATGGGACCATACTCCCTCTGAAAACCCCTGAAGGACTCGCTTGAACCATTGGCACAGATCCTCTAGCACAACCTCAACGTCTCCCTGTGGCTCTCTGGATGACCCGACACCGACATCATCTCATCGGTGCCTCTGCCCAGCCATCATCTCTATAGGCTCCTGTCGAGCCAACTCTTGGACCACCTGCACCTCTCTACCTCGGGGTCCAACATTTACAAAACAACACAGATATAGTGTCGGCATCCATATAAATGTCTGATCAACGTTATCTACCAAAATCACAAAAATAAATAACAAACGTACCTTTCTAGTCCCAGTCCTCCCCAAGAGGTAGCACCATGTCTGGATTCTGCCTGTAGTCCATACCCGCATATGGATACTGTATAATTATCTATGGCATCTGTTGCCACACTCGAGCAACTGTGGCCGTAAAATAATGGCCGCCCTCCCCTCCTCCATGCCACACCAAAACATGTGCCCACCGCATCAATCACGACTCTCGTCGTGACATTTGATTCAATAGAATCTGCGAGCACAATAGAGGCACCCTCTCCAAGAACCAGGCCACCAAAACTGACCCGAATGAATTATCACTGAATCAGCACGCCGACACCGGTTCAACTGCGACACCATCCAGGTATGCATCAACACACCCCATGCAAATAGGCCTCTGTCCAAGACCTCCTCAACCACCCTCAGTTGACCACCTGTGATCCGCTGAGTGCCCAAGTATCCATAGATACTCACCACCATGGTCACGATGCACTCATTCAGCAAGTCATCTATGGCCTCAATCTACATGACCTAACTTGACTTAGGGTTCATCTCGGAACAATGTCGAGCCGCGATGGTCTCCACCCTATCCTCGCTTGGTAGATGGTGATCAACAACCAGTTCCCTCCCATGGAATGGAGTCCTATAAAAAAGTAGACGTCCTCTACCGCAGAGAATGTCATCTTCTCCCCCCTCACCACAAATCACTGCAGATCATTTCTCCACATCCTAATAAGAAACTAGAGTAGGAACGCATGTGACCGTATTAGAGGATAGTCGAAAAAATTGAGCAACATGCAGGTTTCCAAGTGTCTGCGTACTCCAGGATGCTCCCTCGAAGCCTCTCTCAATTGGTCCCAGTCCTTCTCTTGCCAGTGGATCAACATCATACTCAACTATGTTGATCACCCGCATTCACCCAAGAACACCTGATCAGCCACATTATACATCAAAAATCATCAACATCACACAGTCATCCACCCTTGAGCCTACACATAGTGTGCATATTTCCCCCATTGAGTTGTGCATCAATGCACGACCATTCTTCAAACAGCTCCACACTAATATTCAACTATCACACCCATAGACATTCATAGGTGTGCAGTTGTCCCTCCAACAGGCGCACATTCAATGTAGGCTTGTTTGTCCTACCCATGAGCCCATATGTGCAGCTTTCTCTGACATAGTCGCACATTATGCGTTGGGTTCCTCACTAAAGTCGTGCATTCCTCAGTGCGTGAATCTTAGGAAAACACATGCACATAATGTGCAGGAAATTGGGTTTTACCCCATGCACACATGCACGGGTATTCCCCTTTTTCACGTGCACTAGTGGGCCCCTACCCTTAAAAACCCATGTACGACCCTTCGTACAGCCCCTACCTAACATCCATCCAATTCAAAAAATGCAGGATGATAAGGTCACTAACCTATCTCTTGCAAGTCCTTGATCGGTAGCCTGACGCTCCCATAATATCCAAATCACCTCATAGCTCTCTTGCCAGATCAACAATAGTGTCAGGTACAAATGAGGTGGCATTGTGGGCCCACCATCCATATATAGGCCCTTTTTCCCAACTTCCACATTCTATTACAGGATCCCAGAGCCTCTGTTTTACGATCCATTCTCAGCCATAAGATCCTGATCCAACCATATACACATTCACATTCCCTGGGTTATCATCTACACTTTTCCCCGGAGGAGCATTTTTCTCAGGCCACGTTCAGGTATGCATGCTCACTTTTAGTTTTATCAAATAGTTGTTATATGTTCTTTATCATCATATATTGTTCACGTGGGGTATTTTTTTTTTTATGTGTGTAGGTACTTGTACAACAATCTTACAAGCCCTTCAGGTATATGTATGATAATGGCATGTAGTTAATCCTTCTGTAAACAATTGCATATCCCAGTCACACCCTCTGACATTTACCTTTAGGGTCCCTACATTCAACTCTACAATATCTTTACCTCTGCCACATTTTGGTATTGTCAACCGATAGCACTCTCCCCCACATGAGTTGTCCCATTCATAGTTACCCTTGGAAACTTGACACTCATGTTGATTTCACCCCCTAGGATTGGGAGTCCCGATAGTATTTTTCACTTCCGAGAATGAACCCCATACTTCTTCTTATCATATTTCTAACCTTCGCAATGGATGCCCCGATTCATATCATCTTATACTTGGTTCTATTGACTGTACCCCCACATTTCCATTTATTCCTCCATCTCATCCACCATCATTTTTCCCATCTGTAGATTTTCCTCCATCCACTTGCCTAATACAAAAACCCACCCATGGGCCCCCCACCCTCCACTAGTTCTATTTCACAAAATTGTGCTCTAAATAGGCCAAGAAATCTTTCACTAGGCACCCGTTTCTGTATATGTATACTCAACCCAAATTATTCTTTATTTCTTTGGTAATTGTATAAAGCCCTTTTTTCCAGCATATACATAGCATTTTTAGTCATCATCCCCGATGGCCTTCTTTTACCTAGAAAAGCAACCCATGTCTCCCTTGGTTGGGGAATCCACCCTTTTTTTCATATTGACATCATTAACAAACCTCGAGTATCCCAAATCCATGTACCCACTATCTCTACATTTTCCCACTTTGTTAGCCTCCGACATAGTTTATCCCCATATCTAGTCACCCCCCTAACGCTAGATCTAGTTTTACGGTTGCTTCCAATCATCCCTCAACACCCAAACCAAGGACAATCTTGAGTCCCATAGTGTCTTGACTTCGTCCATGTTACCCATCAGTACTTGATATCACCTATTACTCAGTGGATTTCAAGAATCCATTTGCTTCTTGACGCCGCGTCTCCTTTCTTGTCCACATCAACACAAATTCCATAAGGGAAACAATATCTTTACTCTCATTACCTTTTCAATGAGGAGTCACGGACGACAAAGAGAGAGTCATCATTTCTTTCTGATTCCATTGACCCCCATAACATTCAACTTCAACAAACTCTCATGTTAAGGTGGGTCTTACTATGCAACCATTGCAGTTGTTTCATACCAGCCAAAGACCTTTGAATTTGATAGGCCATCAATGCCTACGAGTCATCGAAACTTATTACACTCATCCATTACTCACTCCAAAGCTAGTTCACCAGCCATAACCATCATTTGTTGTTATCAATCACCCCCAAGGGCACTGCAGCTATCTACATCACCACACATCTTCAGTTAAAATCCCACATTTTGGTTTCATGACATGAGCATGGGGCATGTCCACCTCATTTGTATACAGATTTTATTTTTTCTTCCTAGAGAAAGTTTTGGTTCCCACAGTTTTCCCTCTCCCTCCAACAAATTTCTCTTCCAATTCCTCTCTTCATTATTTCTTACAATGGAATTCTCATCAAAATAAACATTGATGTGTTTCAGCTATACCTATGCTCCTAACCTCACACATCAGGGGGCATATATTATCACTGAGAAATCCTCCGCAACATTGCAGACAATGGTTGAATAAATACATCAATTCTAGCAGCAATTAGTACACCTACAACACCAAAATCCACAAAAAGGCATAAAAATATACACTTGGTTCAAAAAATCAAAGTGCGCAAATTCACCAAAGGAAGTGTGCACATTGTGCGCAGGATAACACATCCCTAAGATCTCACTATGCACAGAATGCGCAAGATGCACAACTGTCTATGAGAAAAGCCATGCACTTCTCATGAACGACGCATTTATGAATCTTGTGGCCTCTCAACCACTTCCAGTCCAACCCCCAACATGATTTGACACTCAGATCTGAGTGAAATCTAGCTTGGAGGTTGGTCAAGGGATAGGAAGTTCCCTAAAATGCACCTTGTTCACACTATGAACCAGTTGTATCTTTCCATGAATGGACACTATAAATATGTTCCATGAAAAATAATAACTTCAAGGTATTGTTATGCTGGAAGAATTCTTCTTGGAGAATCCTCTTTTCTCTTTGAATCATTCAAGGACTATAGCAAGGGCCATTCCACTCACCTCTTGAGAGGATTGGCATTGTATTTCTTTACCATTGTCATTTGCCATTGCATGAAGAGAAGAGCATATATTAGGGAACTTAAGATCCCTCCCAAGGAGGAAGAGGGGATTCATATGTACCAACATTTCTCTATGGTGTTAGCCTATCAATATATTGATCCATTGGTAGCTATATGATTGTCATTTTTTGTTTTTCATGGTTCTGGTTCTTGCAAGATTCTATAAAATTTATTTCTCTTTGTTTTTAGTTGTATTTCCTTGTTTCACGTGTATTTGGTTATCCAATCAATTCACAAAACTTTGTTTTGTTTAGCTGACTTAAATAGGAAAGTAAGTGTTGTGTTTTTTCTCACCCACGTGGCAAAACCAACACAACACAGGGTATGTCGCATGATAAGTAGCTATTAAGTAATGGAAATTGTGCACATGAGTATATGGTTAGTAAATATATGTTGAACCCCTCACTTCCCCTCATCATTGCAGAACCTTGGTTTTAGAATCCCCTCTAGATTCCTTGTGTGAGACTTCACTTTCTCTGTAGGTGATTCCAAAAGGGCTAGTTTATAAGGGTTTTGTTGGTATTTTGATGATTAACATTGGGTCTTCCCACTACGTGCCAACAAATGGTTATGTTGTCAGGATTGGGAACTGTAATTGAGGGGAATGTTTTGGAGGTTGAATAAGTAAGAGATCATCGAATGGATAGAGAGGAAGAAACGATACTTTTCCAGAGAATAGAATAGAAACCCATGACTCAACGATGAACAATGGTTACAAATGTATGTTTTCACAGATCTTCATGAAATTTTCTTTGGTGAATTCCCGATAATTTTGATTGAATGGTTTGAAAGGCTAGTTGATAACGTTGGGATATATTGGGATGAAGCTCTGAGAAACTGGACCCCTGAAGTGATCAAACTGTTGAATACATTAAGTAATAAAGTTTCTCTCACAATTTATTTTTGGTTGAATAGTGTATTGGGAGCTTACATTACATAGTTTAAAATAGATTGTACCCAGTGCAGAGAGGGATTTTTTCAAGGTTCTGCACGAAAGATATTTGAGTGCATTGTTTATTTGGATAAAGATGTTATCGTGCAACAAGAATTTCATGAAGATGGAATTTGACAGCTAGGCACCTTCGTGCACATAGGGGGATTGGGGGATGATCGGAGGATGGTTTGAGAGTGGAAAGGATGAATGAGAACCAGATGGATTGAGGATGTCGAGAGAGGAAGATGCTGACTCAGACGAAGAGATTGGAGTATTGCATTGTGGGAAAAGGTTTAGGTATAGTAAGAAGGAGATTGTGGCTGAGAGAGAAGAGAAGCACAAAGTATTTGAGAAAAGAGACCCCTATGTAGTACTTCAGATCACACTGTACGGAGAAATGAAGGAAAAATAAAAGGATCCTTAGTACAGTCTCGAGGAAGAAGGAATTCCATCTCATATTGGAATATGAATGAAACCCACAACCCCATGTGTGTCACCTAGATATGAAGTAGAAACCATATATGTGTCGAGAGTGATTGTAGTTAGTGGAGGAAGTCATAATAGTAGTAAGAATAGTGGAAGATGCTCAACAAACCAAATTCAGTCAACATCACTGAGAAGAAGTACTACACATAATGCAATGGAAAGAATAGATCATATGTTGAGAATGCATGCATTTCAGGGAGCAGGGTCGGAGGACCCAGACAAAAATCTATTTGTGTGCAACACAGTATGGACGACTAAGAATGTTCAAGATGAAGCCACAAAGATTGCGTAGTTAGCTAAGACATTCATAGGTCACACACTTCTATGGTAAATGAATTACTATATGACTACACCAACAAGACAGTCAAGAACTTTGGCAGATATTGGACAAGCATTGTTAAACGAATTTCGGAAGCCGAAATCTGAATCTCAGTATATCATATAACTGAAGAAAATTAAGAAAGTAGAGAATGAGATAGTTTGGGACTAAAACCAGAGATTTAAATATGTTATGGGTATATTAACGTTTCATATTCCTGATGAACAACATCAAGAATGGTTTATTGCAGGTTTGTTGTCGCACATTCATTTTTCGTTGAAAAAGAAGAAGGTTATGTCGCAGCTGGAATCATTAGAAATCATGATCAAGTTAGAATCATATCTTGTAGGAGATGGCACAAGAATGGCACATGTTCAATAAAAGTTGGCTACGATGATAATTACGTTGTTAGAGATAATAAAGGAAAAGGAAAAGTGCAAACAAGTTTCGTGTATTACATGTAAGAGATAAGGCCATCATAAGGAAGAATGTTGAGCATTTGCGTAGTATATGGATACATGAGAACCAAACCCATTAGAAGGAGGAGTAGGATATTGTGAAATATGTAGGACATGGGACATAATCTGACTACTTTTCCCTTACTATAGAAGTACCAGAGTACGCTAAGGAAATTATTTTGTAATTTTTGCAAATATGTAGGACACGAGGAGAAAGATTGTCATGCATTCGTTTTAATGAGAGAGCACACTTCAGATGCGTACAATATCCAGGAAGAAAATTCTGTAGCAGAAGGTGGAGTTCCATAGTACAACACTCCAAGAGGATTTAACCATGGTGGATGAGGAGGATTTGGCAGAGCTCGAGGACATGGAGTATTTGGTCGAGGAGGTAGAGGAAAAATAATTTGTTACAATTGTAATCAACCGAGAAATCTAGCCAGAGACTACATGAATCCTTGTATGGAATGCACATATTGAAGATAAATAGGTCATGCAATAGATTACTTCTCAACTGATAGATAATTGGAAGTGTAACATCCCAGTTCTAACCCTTATAAACTATAATGTATTATGTAAATATGACTTAGGCTGGTGAGCCGGTAAAGTTGAAAAGGGGCCAGAGTGCCTAGGAAATGTAACACTTCCTATACATTATTAAAATACACCACTGGTTGCAAGACCGATAAGACCAAAATATATAGGGGGCTATGATTCCACGAGGGAGGGGGCTTGAGGGGCTAAGTCTTGTTATTATTATTTATTTACTCATAATTGATTTTATGGAGAAGAGAGGGTTACATGAGCTTCTTGGGAGGGAGGCCATGTGGCTCTTGTCTTCATTTAATGATTTAAACATCCCTTGGCGGTTGTTTTGGGGTCGTTCTTCCCTTGGTTCGTCCTCTTCTCATAGGTTCAATCGTTCTTCTTCCTCTTCACTCACTACTGCTAGTTTGTGTGCTCTTGGGATGAGCATGGAAACGAATGGCAGGAAGAGGAGAGCCATCATTGAATGGTTGTAATGATTTACTAATCATTCCCAGAGGGAATGGATGCTTATGTGCATGAAATTGATGGCAGTTCGGATGGAATTGTCCACAACTGAGTCCTTGGAATTTCCAGTAGGGAGATTTCTTGACCATTAGCACTGGAGCCCTGGAGAGAAATGGAACAACCTCAGGGACTGCATGGCATAGAAAGGTGTTCATTTCTTGGGGTTGTGCAGGCTAAGGGGGAAAGAGAGCCGGAAATTACGATTGTCATAAGGTTGGGAAACCTGAGAGCTACTTAGCCAACTACTATGTATTTAGACTTGACCTAGGACCCGTCCTTGTGGATTCATAGCCTTGGCTCGGGGGTGACCTATTGTTTAGAGTAAATGAACAACAACGTATATGGTTGGGAGGAATGTCCTTGGTCTGTAGCCAGTTGGTGAACGTTTACTTGCAAATATAAATGCTCTCCATGTTTTTTGTTTAATGTATTGCATTGTGTATTTAATTATATCTGAAACATGTATTCTAATGTGCCTGCCTGCTGGTTATTTATTGTGCATGGCATGTTGTTTATCTCTTTTATGCTATGACCTGGATCTTGTCTTATGCATGTGGTGTGCATGCTTCTAACATTGATGAGAAGTCCTTTGTTTTCGAATGAGAGATCAGAGAACTGAGTCTTGGGACTGCATCATGCCTAGCCTGCGGGTGGTTGGGTGTGTTGCAGCCTGTTTAAGTGGCGTAGCCTGACGTCTGGGTGGTCGGGTATGTTACATGAAGGAAAGATGGAATATGAATCAGAACTAGAACCTTCAGATGATAGGAACGAAGGAGCACGACGATCAGCCCATAGTAGCATTTGTTACGTGCAAAAGAACGAGAATTGGACTAGATATGACATAAAAAGAAAAGGGGGTTGTGAAATGGATAAGGAAAGCAGTTGATCCCATGCCATCATTTAATCCATAGAAAGAGAAAGAGATATATCAACAATCCATGAAAGAGATACTAGGTGTTAGGTTCATATTTTAACTGTTTTATTGTGATGATTGAATCCTTTTTGCACCGATATTATATATGCTATTGGCCATTTTAAAGGAGTTTCAAAGGTTTTTATATCGATTCATCATGGATTCGCCTCAGTTATTTGTAATTGATGTTTTTACAATGATTTTGAGCTCAATTCAGTTAAGTTCGATGTTTACAAGGATTCAATGCATGCTTTGTGTGTAACAGGGAAAAGTCGTGGTCCGATCCTCCATATGGTACCTCGT
The DNA here is from genome assembly GCA_010110895.2 of Picea sitchensis. Classification (NCBI taxonomy): domain Eukaryota; kingdom Viridiplantae; phylum Streptophyta; class Pinopsida; order Pinales; family Pinaceae; genus Picea; species Picea sitchensis. Next base: position 27,974 of record SNQJ01S0132649.1, on the reverse strand, counting down.
ACAACACTTCATACCACACCCCATCCAGTACACGATCCGACACTCCATTCGGCATGTGATCCAACACTCGGAGTGCAAAGGAGTTAGCGGTTGGTACATTGGTGGCATGTGGTGGACGAATTGATGATCTGGGTTTTGTGCCCCCTCGTGGCCTCCAGCTACAAAGCTTGATACAACTCATATTGGGTGGTTATGCTGATCGATGAGTGGATCATGGATTTTATAGAAGCTGAAGCTGTTAGAAGCTCATTTAATGAATTTTCCATTTTTAGAGGAGGTCAACCCTTCCAGTGGTCGACCTCTCGAGTTGTAATTCACCTATAAATACCATTATCAGTGGCAAGACCACAAACATAATTTTTAAGAAGAGTTTCATTGTGTAATTCAAACATTTCTCTGCAAACTTATGTTCTGGACTTCGTTTTTAATTAATGATAGAATCACGTTGAGTTAAGCCTGTGTTTTGTTGGTGGAGTGTAGTCACGACCTGCTAGGGGGCCCACCAATGGTCTGGGTGACTGTATAGATATATATATCATGTGTTTTATTTTCTTAGTTAGAATTTCTATTTGTTTCCTTGTTGTATGCATTTTTCAGTTTCAGTTATTGTACATGTTAATTATCTAATTTGTCTTTCTTTAAATTGCAGATTGCTTATAGGAGTTGGTTATTTATCATGTCATGTTTCTTATTTCTTAGCAATGAATTGTCCTGCAGGATACTAACTTAGACAGTATATCAAAGTCTTAATTTTCTTTTGGAAATTAAAACAGAGTATTAGTTAGACACAAGATTAATGTCAACAGAGTTTTAATTTAGGATCGTTTGCAAGCTTCGATGAATTAATAATTGCAAGTTTTATCAGCTGTAATCAAGCTAAATTTAATTATCAGTGCAGTTCAGTTTTCATAGATCTATTTTGTTCATTAATATTGCTTTAGTATGTTAGGATAGAAATAGATTTTGGGGTTATCTTTTCTAAAAAGCATTCTAATTTTGAAATATGATTTTCAATGATAGGATTGGTTCAATTTAGATTATCAAATCTTAGTTATGGATTTGAATTGCAATTTTAATTAGAAGAGTGGATTTGAATTAACATTTTTAATCATGAGTTTATGAGTTTGTAAATTTTCTTGAATTAGTATAAGAGTGTTTTTAATCATTGATGATTGATGCATGAAGTTTAGAGATCACATGGATTCCCAAGATACCTAGTGTTGCTTCTATGATGACAAAGCTTTCGTTAGATTGTTTGATTCATACTTTCCATTTCTCTGTAGAAGTCAACATTGAATTAATCCCTCTTGAAATATCACTAATATTCATATGCCATCATGATGTTATTCGGCACCGAAGACATAATCATCATATCTGAATTCTCTTTTTCCTGTTATTGCAAATTAGGAATAGTTTTGATTAATTAGAATATGAATACAGTCATGATGCTTTTTGATTAAGTAGGTTAATATTTCTCCTTTGCAAAATATAAATGATTATGAGTTCTTTTTAAAAATAGAGTTCACTTGTTGAAATAGTCTTGAAATGTTAGTTGTATGCTTAAAGATAAAAAGATCAAAATTAATTTACTTCTTGTTGTTTATTTAAAAAAGGTTGAATAGATTAACTTGTTTAAAATAGGTTATGATTTACTCTTTTAGAAATAATCGATCAATCCATTGTTTGAATCTACTTAGGGTAAATAGTTCAAGCTCATTAATATAATTTTCTAATTGATAAAAATGAAAAGACTCATCTCTTAAGTAGATTGATAGAGTACTAATCCTTAGGTAGAACATCCCCTTAGTTAGACAATACTTCCATTATCGTTTCTTCCTTGGCTCATACAATGCCACAACTCTAAGTTTACTTACCCTGGGTTGACAATTTAATTGAGGGAATTAATGCATATAGAATACCCATCATTTTTTGCGTCATTGTCGAGGAGTTGTCTTAATGTAGGAAATCGTTAGGAAGTAGATCATTTTTTAACCTTAGCATTAGTTTGATGGTGATGGAACTTTAATATGAGAGGTAAGAAGTTGCGCATATGTTATAGCAGGTTCCCTCAAACACAATGGTCATTTGTTTTCTTTTCTTTCATAAAAAAACCTAGGGACCTAAAGGGAAGATACATTAAAACCAAATAAAACCTTTTGACCAAGGTTCCTTCTAACATTTTTGGAGAAAGGAAAACTCCACCCATAA
>SNQJ01S0132641.1:0-25757 GCA_010110895.2 Picea sitchensis | reverse complement strand
GGAAGCACAAATCCCTACAATGTAACGTCGCAGTGTGATGGTAATGACAATATTGCAATATCACAAATATAATAACATCACAGTGTGATTATCATAAATAAATGTATCAATGTAACAAACATAGTCTTTTCGTTGCATTTTGAAGAACATGTCCTTACGCACAATGTTTCACACATATCCTAACGTGACAATGTGACAAACATTTCCAAACATCGCAATGTATAATAACACATTCAACCATTTTCTGTATAAGAATATGTAGGCAGCATGAAGCACCGACAACAGAGGTTGACGAGCATGTTTGAGTATCACATGAGTTACAAATGCACCTAGAGGAGCGGTGCATGCTGGAGGGAAATTCCAATGGGTTGGATGTTGATAATTTAGCATGTGTGCGAGCTCTGCATTCCAATGGGAAGTTGTGCATGCAAATGTGTCAAAGGTCGATCATTTGGCTCATGTATCAGTCGAGTTGATCTACTGAAGGATGTGTTCGACATGAGTACATGTGTGTGTAAGTTTCTACTTCATATGTGTTGATGTACTATGTGCTCCCCATTGTCTTGCGATACGGAAGATGCATTTATGGATCCATATATAATAAGAGAATTGTCTCTGTGTATAAGAGTTCCAGTGTGCAACAGAGTTTATATTGAGTTTGGGTATGTTGTCTTTGGTCCAATTGATCTGCGTATATGACCAGATCTACTGAAGGATGGGTTTGACACGAGTACATGTGTGTAAGTTTCTACTTCATATGTGTTGATGTACTATGTGCTCCCCCAATCGTCTTGGCATAAATGGAAGATGCATTTATGGATCCATATAATAAGAGAATTGTCTCTATGTATAAGAGTTCCAATGTGCATGAAGCCTATATATTGAGTTTGGGTATGTTGTCTTGGTCCAATTGATCTGCTGCGATATGACCATTTGCGATTTTTTTTACTCAGTATCATTTTATTTGTGTATATTAAATACCCTATGTGAGTGTTGAACTTTATCCAAGTTCCGCTTCCCCTTCCGCTTGGTGGCGGTCAACTTGGTATCATAGCAGTAACGACTGCGGCAAAATTAGCAACCATGGGTCAACGATCCTTGGAGTCGCTCCAGACCAAGAATTTGAAGCAAACTCAAGGTAACCACACATTATTTTGTCTTACTCTTGGAGACTTCACCGCTGAGTTAGTCCAAGAGAAGAACTAAGTGTGTCAGAGGAACACTAGATTCTCGTTATAGGTGCATTACTTATTACTTGTGGGGAAGTCGAAGCCAATATGTAAACTATATATTTTGAAATAATTCTAAGAGGGTGAGTTGTTGAGAAGCCGGAGAGAGATCGATTAAATTGATGTAGAATTAAAAAAGGAAAAAGGTGAAGAAGGTGAGCAAAGAAGAGGAAGAGGGATTGGGGAAGAAATCCAATTGACTAGGAAAATGTGATAAAACAAACATGAAGAAAGAGAACAAAGAGAGGAAATGGAGCCATCGAAGAAACGTAAGAAACCCAATTACTCTTACTACTTGTGAGCTTGACTTTGCAGAGGATTGAAGCGGTGAAGGCCCGTGTGGAGGGAATTATTTCTACCGATAATGCGTCGCTACGTGTAAGTTTATTACCCATGTGTAATTCCATGGATTACATTAATAGAAATATCATTTTCTCATCCAATTATATGTTGCAACATTTGTATTACTTTCCATGGGCATATTTGTTATATATGTTAATAATGGATTGTGCTATGCTAACATTTTATATAATTCCATATGCTTGTGTATCTTGAGTATTGAGGAAAGTTGCAGTGCATCAATCTTTGAGACATCCAAACAATGTATTTGTGTTTTTCCTTGTTCATGTGTGCGGAGAGTATGTCTGCATGCTTGAACTTTTTCTTCGGCGAGACATGTAATGTGGGGGTGTATACATGCTTGCTCATACTTCCTCTCCTCCTTTATAAGATGTATTTTCGTGTAGGTCTACACTAAGAAATAGTTTTTATCAAAAAAAATTCCCATAGTATATTCCTTCAATACCAATATTTTTCAAATTTACTATATTTTCACTCATTTTTATTTCTCATTTCATTTTTATGTGAAAAATTAATTATATAATTATTTGAATTTCTTTATTTTATTTTAATTTTAAAGTTTCCATCATTTTTTGAAACAATTAGGACTGGTGACAAAAAAAAGCAAAAATAAGCTACACAACATCTCTCATGAAAGCAAAGTTCACCCACAAAAACAACACAACCGAGTAGGAGGCCGAAACCGGAGCTGGACACAAAAAGAAAATGACACTACACAAAATATCTCACCTAAGCAAAAGCCCAAGCCCATACAAAACTCAAACCGGAGAAATCGCGAGCGCGTGGCCTAGCCCCAAACCGTAGATGTCGCCTAAAAGGAAAATCCAAACCACCCACAAAAACACAAATGGAGAGGAAGTGTTTGCGTTAACGTGGAAAGGTGGTGAAATTAAAGATCAAGACGTTGGCAGAAGAGGATGTGATGAATGCGCCAGGACCGTGGAAGGTGGTGATGAAAGATCACAAAAGCAGCTGCCGGTGGTATGATGATGAATGACGATCAAGAGCCGAACAATCTATGTTGAAACAAGAAGAGCTGAGCGTGGAGCCAAAAAAGAGGACGAGGAGGATGGAAGGTTATCAGCTTCCACTGGGCTCCCGCAGTTCCGATTTCGAAAAGAAAAAAGAAAAACCGCAATTCCGGATTTTAGGTTCCAATCGTGTCCTTATCTCCGTGATTCTTGATTTCCGCCTTCCAATAAGGTCCTTTATCGCCGCCTCCATGACGTTCAGGATGTGTCATGGGCTAATGAGTTTCGATCCGTCATCTGTTGATGTTGTTGCTCGTAACTTTTGTCTTCGCAGGTGCCCTGCCTCCTTCTTTGGAGCAACGACGATGTTGTACCCCAATAAACGGGAGTAGTGCAATTTGAAGAAATGAAGGGATTAGAACTGTTACAAGAATTGAGGTCACCGGTTGAGATGGTGGAAATGCCTTGTGAGAGGAAACAAAAAATTATGTGATTCGACCTAGGGAAGCATTGCGGAGGACTTTGATGTCAAGGATGCTCCCTACTCTAAATGAAGGTACAGTAAATCCATCTTTTTACTTTTATTTTGTTCCTCCGATGATTTTTCTCCTAAAAGTAGACTTATTCTAGTAACTAGGACTGCCTAGATCTGCCTTCTCTTAGGACCCTCCCTTCTGCTCCCTTCAATTGCCTCCAAATCCATCGTGAAATTTCTTGTGACGACGTGCGTATGTGCTGTTCGCTAAAATTTGACAGGCTCTTCGTGATTCTCGATTGCAACTGTGGCATTCATTGTTTGCTTAAGGATCCTAACACACTTAAGTTTCTCTTTTGTTGTAATCAACCATTCTCTCGGGCTTTTAAACTCTTTAGCCTCTAAGTTGGTCGGTAGGTTCCTAATGATGTATCATTATCCATAACAACTTGGCTGCACGACGATTTCACTTGCTCTCAATGTGAATACTGCATTCACAACATAAACAAAACCCTGAAATGAATCTTTTCTCCTTCCATAGATATATTTTATAGTTTGATTCATTTGGTTGTCCTTTGTTGATCGTGAAGCTGGGAATTAATTGTTTCTATCCTTGTTTTGGATGAACTGTATGCCATGAAAAACGGTTCGTAATAAAGCAGTATGTCCCAAATTGCCCTAGAAGATGAAGAAGGATGAAAACGATGGAAATGCACCGCCATCGGATGATCCGGGATGTACCGGTACGAATGTTGTTGAAGTTTAACAAGAAGATGACGCTCTCATCATAATACGTAGATGCCAATATTGCTTCCTCACTTTGAAATTTGGATTTCTATATTTTGTTTCATGCTATTAATTTTTGATTTATAATATGAGTTGGAATTAAACCTTCAAACTCTTCCGAAAATGAAAATATTGTAAGAAAATTTTAAAGTTTCTAATTCAAGAATTCTAAAAAATAAAAAAAGTATTTTATAATCATTAAATTAGTAGGTTCACTCTTTTTAAATGAAGTAATATTTTTTTTTTTCAAGAAAATAATTTGAAATTAAATTTAATAATGATTTATTTTAAATTTCTTTTATAGGAACTTACAATATTATAATTGGCTATCCGCATCTTGCCATGAAATTTTATAATTAGTTATCCATACCAGATATAAAATTCCCCTCTCAGTACATTATATTTCAATTTTACTATTTATTTATTTTATAATTGTTTAGATTGTAAAATTTTACATCCCACAAGAATTATAAATATGCCACGTTAATCGGAAGCCCACACCCCTTTCTCCAGATCACTTGCACGAAAGCATAACGATCTATGCGTATGTACTTTGTAGCAAACTGTGTATCGCGATCCTGAGGTACGATTCAGACTGGCACTTGGAGTCGGCCCAGACTGCACTTGAAGCAGACTAAGGTATCCACATAAGTTTTGCTTACTTTTGGAGACTTCACTATTGAGTTAGTCCAAGAGAAGAACTAAGGTGCTCGAGCACTAGATTGGCACATAGGTGCATTATTACCCGTGGGCAAATGCATTGGCTAAATCCATTGTGAACAATTCTAAGAGTGTATTGTTGAGAAGTCAAGAGAGAGATTGATTAAATTGACGCGGTAATTAAAAAGGAAAAGGTGAGAAAAGAAGAGATAGAGTTTACTTGGGAAGAAATATAATTGACTGGGAAATGGATAAACAACATGAAGAAAGAAAACAAGCAGAGAAAAGATTCGAGCTTACTCCAAAAGAAGAATAGGGGCATTTGAAAACGATGAAAATCTGAGAATTGAAAATATGGATATTCTAGAGAGGGTCTCATGGAGGTGTTTTTCTACCTTAAGAATGGAAGTGCTTCGGGAAAGCAACAACCCATAAAGATCTATAATACATGTATTGTTCAAAGCATGCGGAAGGAGATATTTCATGTGGTGATCTCAATTGTGCATGTTTTTGCTACCAGAAGAAGGTGAAGCACTTGAGGAAGAGTCTGCAAATCTCAATAATTTGTGTGTTGTTCGGCATGCAAGAAGAGGGCTAAGAAGATTGAGAATGTAGATTCTTACATGATTGCATGTAAATGCAAGGAGAAGTATGATTTCGCTAATTGCATCCCGTAAAATGTTGTGGAAACCTTGGAGAAGATTACTGGTGAAGATTGGAAACCTCTGTTTGTGAGTATGATCAGCTATGAAATATGCCTAATTTGTATTGCCTATTCATGGCCATGAACAACCTTTTGTTATATATCCACATAATCTACAGTAATCTATATTGTAGCCATGTGTAGATAATCAATATGAATTGTGTGTTCTCACTGAGACTAGCTCTTTCCACTGTATCCTCACTACTCCACTTTCCTCAATTCTAATGTATATTTCTAATTATCATGACGTAGCTTCATATGACCTCACACATTATTAGCATCTCTTATAGCAATTTTCTCCATACTCCATGAATATTTATTCCATGGCCTTCCCTTTCCCTCAAGACATACAAATTCCCCATTTTTCTCATTCCAGAGCAAAAAAATTCAACATTTTGTATAAATACGCTAACCACAGTTAGAAAACTCGCATATATACTCCATTAAAATCTTTCCTCTACCTCCCTTCTTTCCCCTCTTCCACCTCATCTCTCTTCAATGATCATAAATTCTCTGTTGCATTGGACAGCCAGCGCAGGTTGTTCTAGTTAAAATTTACTAGGCTTTTTTGGATTCTTGGTTTGCAATATGTTGCATTCATTGCTTGCTTATGATGTTCTCAACATTATACACACACCTATTTTCTTGTTGTAATCAGCCATTTTCTACTTTTGTAAATCCTTAGCCTCCTGAGTCTGGCCGACAGTCTTAACGCATGTATCAAGCATCGACAACAATTTGGTCAGGATGGACCATGGTTGGTCAGAATACGATTCACAACATAAACAAACCCCTGGAAATGAATCTTTCCTCCTTCATAGATATATTTTATGTCTTGATTCATTTGGTTGTCCTTTATACTCAGAATTTGGGAATTGCTGTTTTTGTCCTCCTTGTTTTGGATGAATTGTGTGAAATTGTTTTAGAAGAAAGTAGCTTGTCCCAAATGCCTCAAGAGATGAAGCTTGAAACGCATGGAAATGTGCGATCTCATGTGGGCCTGGATCTCGGCAATGTTAATGAATGTTGCTGAAGCTGAACAAGAAGATGGCATTCATCATATATACATGCCAGTTGGAAGTGGACTGCTTTGGCTCTTTAATTTTTTTTGTGCTTTTCTTGTTTCCTATTGTTTATTGTTTGGTACACTTGATTTATAATATGATAGGATGATATTGGAATTATAGTCCCCCTCAAATCCTCCTCTCCTAGAAATATTGTAAAAGATTTTAAAGTCGGCACTAAGAATTCTTTCAAAATAAAAGCATTTTATAATCATTTAAATCACAAGGTACTCTTTCGGGAAGAAGCAAATAATCGAGCTTCCTAGTTGTTTTCCCTAAAAAGTAATTTGAAATTAAATTTAGTAATTTATATTTTTTTGAGACATTTATAGGAACTTACAACATTATAATTGGTTATCCCTACCTTATATAATATTATGTACTAGTTATCCATACTATATATAAAATTCCCTTCAAAACACATTATATTTCAATTAGTTTACAACCCTCCTTGACTCTCTCTCAAACGAATTCACTCCCTGCACAAAAAAGCATATATAATATCTTTCAAATTCTTAAACAATAAGAGTTAAACATAATAGTCCTTGCATATATCCAGTAAGGTTCCATGTCCCGTAAAAGCCGAGTATGGTTCCTATCCTAGATCTAAACAATGTAGTCAAAACAGATTCCTGAATGACATCGATACAAAGCAGTAGAGACGTGATCTGGTCATCATGTTTTATGCGCTCGTCCTCATTCTCAACTATCAACTGCTTTTGTGTTGCATTTGTAAAACGATGCCCTATTTTATCAGCGTCAAACTTCACTTTGAGTATAATCCTCAACTCTCCAAGCGCTTTGAATTTCGAACACAAAAACCTCTGAAAGTGAACTGTATTTTCAGTGACAACACTCTCACCATCCTGAGCTACCTTTGCTTGGGTAAACATAGATGGTTATTCGGTCTCGGAAAAAAATGGGAGCCGAAATGACTCCCCTCGCCTTCCACCTCTGGTCTATAGATTTAGTCTTTCTTCTCAAATGTAGCATACCCATTCTAAACTCGAATTTCAAATTAAGTTTGCTAATCAAATTTGAAACTCAAATTTTGAATTTCAATCAATCCACATCGTTGCGTCTCTTCAATCTCTTGTAAGATGCCGTCAATCTTCTGTATAATTGATTGCAGTTGCATCGGGGTACGGAAAACAATGGATGGCCCCGATGATGGAGAACAGATGTGACGATGGAGACTGCATTACTTGACACACATGTACATGCCTGATGGCTGTACAATGCAACAATGGGCATAAAAAATGGCTTGTATGTGAGATATTGTGCACTAAGAAAATAATTGCTTAGTGCACGCCAGATAAACCCTTGAATAACAAAACCTTTAGAACAATCTAAATTCACCCAAAAATAAATGTTTCTTTTTTTAACAACGTTGTCATCTATTGGAAAAAAGTTATCCAAACCATGGGGTCGACCAGATTCAAAGAAGATCCAAATAATCATGAAATTTGATTAGAGAGAGGGTGGTTAAAGAGGGTGGTATTTGGTAAAATAATATGATCCTTTAACAATGTAAGAGTGAAATGATTTGGAAAGTAGTCATCCCCATTATAGGGCTAACCTCGGTTTAGGATGTTGAGCCTATATGTTAAAAGTATGTTGTGTTGGGCAGGGATGTAGTTGAGCCTATATACCCAACGTATTAATTTCTCAGGACACCCAAAAATTCACATCTAATTTCAATTTTCCTTTTATTTTTTCAAATTACACATCAATTAATTTTAAAAAAATAAAATAATTTAAAAAATTAGGATATTAATTTGGCTAAACATTTAAGTTATGAATAATGAACATTCATTTGCTTAAACATTTAAATTATGAATATTGATTTGTGTAACTTATTAAAAATTTACAAATCAATTAATTTTAAAATAAACAATTCAAAATTAACCTATTAATTTTTAAACATTTAAATTATGAATAACTTAAATATACATCGTAGCTTTTAAACTATTAAACTATGAATATTGATCAAATACAAAAAGGTTTGAAAAACAAATACCCTTTAAAAATCCACATAAACTTTTTAAAATGTTAAAAAGGAAGAAGACCGTCAAAATGTTCTAAGGATTTTAAGCCCAAAACACAACAAATAAGAGGTATTCTAATAACCACTCCCACAAAGTACACTCAATCAATATATTATATTGCCCTAATTATTTTGAATAGAGGCATCTGTAATTGCGAAACACCTAAACCACGAATTAATTGGGAAACCCTAACCACTAATTATGGCTCCCTTTTACGCCGATAGTTACCATAGGGCGACACCCATTATGTCGGAAGAATTAATGATCTTTTAACCTTATTTAACTTTAAACCCTAATCCGATGGATAAGCATTCAAGATGCTGGGCATATTCTTAGTCATTCCTCCAAAATCAATGAACCAGATTATTGCTCATAACTTCCCTGCATTTATAAAGACATCCGTTAACGTGGTTACCTTTTTACATTTACCTAAACATAATACGAAAAATTAATGTGTGCATATATAATTGACACGCTCAATAATTAATATGTATGAATGCCACGTACTCTTCCATCAGTGATACAATGTGAGCTATTACATGCATCCAATGAACGGAAGATAAGCATTAGACAAACATGCACGCTGACTGATCCACCACATTCTCTCAGAAATGACCCACACGCATTCTCCCCTCTCGAGTGAAGTCTTTATTTGACTCGAGTACGCACAAAAGAAAGATTACGAGGGTTTAATTACACTTTGTCGTATGAAGAAAAGAAGGATTACAAAGAAAAGGAATTATGGGTATGATCTCAGGCTCGTAAACATTCGCTAAAGCAAATGGTATTACATATGATCATTGGTATGTAAGAATTACAATGTTTAAAATTTATTGACATCCGCATGCATGTTACACACAACAGCTTGCACACTAATGTTTTCATAATGTATATGTGCAGGTCTCTACAGTATCTCCGCGATCATCTCAAAGGCGGCAACATCACTCTTGCACGAGCATTTCATTATCTAACTCAACAACTTTTTCTGGAACACGTATGTACTCAACAAATTATACCTGTGTTTTCCGATCCATATAACCCTTGCCTTACATTCTTTATTTCCTGAAATCCCTTGCAGCTGTGCATTCTTTATTTCTTTATTGAAATGTACATTATGTCGTTCAATTATATGTACTAAACACCACTCACTTGCTAACATTTCAATCGATTCCTCCTTAAACTCCTAGTCAGAACTCGCTTAGAATCGCTTCATCAGAAACAAAATCCTGCTGGAACCACTTTTTGCCTATATCGCTTTGTTTTGATTTTACTTCTCTGTGATACATGCTTTATCTTGATTCTCAAGATTTCATTGATGTACCGAGGTGTTTGGTCGTATGCTTTGTTTATTTTCTAAAAATCTTTTATTGTTTTTCATAGGCTTTTAATGTTTTCCTTTGGCATTAAGATTCATGGTAGCATAAACCACGAAAGTGGAATTGTTTCACCGTTGTTTCATCGTTGAAACATACGACGTATTCCTCGTAAAACGTAAATATTAACCCAGCCTTTATATAAACAAATATAATTATAAATATGTTAATACACTGAACCACCTGTACAGAGTTTCATATTTTACGTTTTTTTCTCACTGTAACCATATTCTGAATTCAATTCTTTCCATTCTCAAAAACTGTAGGATATGAAATTGAAACATAAAAGCAATAGTCAAATGTTTTGCAACCATTTTAACCTACATCTATTTTATTTTATTTTGTTTTTAAATATTTTATATATATATATATTTTTTTAATAAAATCGGCCAACCTTTATAAAGTATGAGCTTTGATTTAGATTATTGATTATAAGTATTAACATTTAAAAAAATCATGATTTGATTTTATTAAATTAATAAAATCGCCAACCTTTTAAAAATTAGGGTTTACAATTTGCAAAATGGTTTCTAGGTTTACAAATTACTTAAAATGGTTTTAGGTTTTACAATTAGGTTTAAAAATTTCATGCGACCTATTGGACTTATGCGAATTATTGAAATAATTGTTGCAATAGGCTTCCATTGTTGTAAGCTGTTTAGGCTCTAAAACCCATGAATTCAATCAGATGGTGCCTAAATGCATAATTCAAAACCGTTCGCATTTTTTTTTGTATTACTATACACGAGATATTTACAATCTGCAATTAGGTTTAAAATTAGGCTTACAATTTGTAAAATGGTTTTAGGTTTACAATTACTTCTTAAAATGGTTTTAGGTTTACAATCGGGTTTAAAATTTAATTTAATGCCACCTATTGGATTTATATGCACTATTGAAATAATTGACTTAGCAACCACAATTATAAACCAGGAAAACAAACACTTCAAAAACATCCGCTTTTAGTTTTTGTTTTCAAAATACTTCCATAAATTTTTATGTTTTTCTATAGCTCTTTAAATAGGAAAATAAAATAAATATAGATTTGAATGAGAGATCATTGTTTTTAGGTGAATAGTAAAATTACAGTCAATGGAGTTTGACACATTTGGCATGTTGGTAGATGATTATTGACTTCTGAGAACTACTGAAAAATTTGAAACACACGACAATATCCTCACATCAGTCTGTTTACGCACGCTTTGGGTAGAGGACCGCCATAACATAACAAGACATTAAAAACTTCAATCTGCAATTTGATAATTACATAATGTTAGAAGCAGTAACCAAACTCCAATTTAAATTCAATTCTTTCCATCACAAAAACTAAGGGATATGAAGTTGAAACATGAAAGAAATAGCCAAACGCAACCATTTAACCTACATCTATATTTTATTTTTGTTTTTAAAATATTATATATATATATATACCAAATCACAACTTTATAAAAGTATGAGCTTGATTTAGATTATTGATTATAAGTATTAAATTAAAAATCATGATTTGCATTTTATTAAATTAATAAAATCACAAATCTTTTAAATATGAGCTTCATTTAGATTATTAGATTATTGATTAAAAGTATTAAAATTAATTAACATTTTCGTACCACTCATGTTCAAGCATTTAATAATTAAAAACCACTAAGATTGACACACAAAATATTTTACTTTCCTCGAGTCTATTTTATGCAGCTTAATTTTAATAAATTAAAATGGCTCATGTTCTAAAAAGATCTGAAATAAAAATGTAATATTAAAATTTATAAAGTTTATGATGATCAATTTTTCCAACTTTCGTATTAAGTTTCCACCTTATTTTGGAAATAAAATTATTCAATACCTAGTGTTAAGGCAAACTATTAAAATAACATATTGGTATACTTTTAATGAGAATGAAATCTAGAACTGCACAGTGCAAAAGTTTTCACCACAATGGTACTGGTGGACTTATATGTGATATCTAGATAGCCTAATTCAATCATTGAATTATGCACTCATCTTAAAATTATGCAAGCACCTATTTGTCATAATATTAATGACAATTGGATGCAACCTTCTTTTAAAAATATTGTCCTTTTAGTTTTTTAAGATACATTATTTTGTCCTATTCAAATTCTAAATTATATGACCGCATTTAGAATTTAAATTATGCTAATCGTCGTTCTATGCTAATTCCATTTAAATTTAAAATTATAGCGACCTATTGGATTGACATAATTGACAAAAATTTATGTCACAATATAAATGCAACAATTCAACACAAAATTTCAAAATTTCTCGAATTTTTGGTCATTAATATACGCAAATGTAAGGTCAGCAATATAAATAATTTCGTTTCATTGAATTATATAATCTATTTGTCATAACATTAATGACAATTGGATCCCACCTTTTAATATTTTTTAAGATATATTTAATTTTTTTTATGTTTTTAAGATATTCAATTTCACTTACTTAAAAACCTTCAAAACAAAAACAACTATGTTTTGACAATTTGAAAAATATGTCATTTGATTTTTAATTAGATGTATTTTAATAAGGTTAATTGGTTTTAATTAATAATGCATCCTTACCAATTATTAGCCTAAACCACCTTAATGCATATACTAAACCATTAAACCATTTAACCTTAAACCTTAACATAATTGATATTCCTTATGCATAATATATGTTTGGAATCGATCAAACTATATATCCTTTATATACGCTTCGATTGGATCAAACTATATATGAATAGCCTTTTTTTTATATATGAATAAACCCTAGACCCATAACATGAAAAGCAAAATTTGAGGTGGAATGTAGGTGAGAGAAAGTATCTCCAATGCCTTTATGTTTGCATTATTATTCAAGGAATGAATGTTTTAAAACCCAAACCTGTCAACTCCATGGTAACCTTAAAGCATTAAAATAATATAAGTTTGTGTTGTCATCTTCATTGATATAAGTTCGTCATCTTCATTGTATTTAGTAGAATGGTTATTTGATTTATTAAATTTATATCTACTCTGATGCCTTGAATTTATATTGAAATAAAATCTTGATGCCTAGAAGTGGTTCATATTCACTTATTTACGCTAACATTATAAAAGTTGTATTCACCTTACTCCTATTTTTTCAGTGCCAGGAAACTTCTTCACATCATTATGGATCCATCCATATGGAGTTGTTTTCCATCCCATACTTTGGAGCTTATATTTCATTGGTTGCCTTTTCAGTCTTGACAACATTTAGAATAGTCGCAAATTGCAAAATAAAGTAAAATTGCAACATGACAAACATTCCCTAACATCACAAAGTGACAAACACTTCCTAACATTGCATTGTTAGAAAATGTTTGAAAACTTTCATAAAGTTGGTGTCACAACAACCACTTAACATTTCCTAACATTGTACTTACAGGTTAGGAAATTACCTTATTAACATTGTTAGGAAGGTAAGCCAACAATATCAGATTCTAACGCCGCATTGCGGACAAACATTTCCTAACATTCCATAAAGTAAAATTGCAACATGACAAATATTCTGTTCTCTGCGATTTGACAAACATTTCCTAAAAATTGCATTGTGACAAACATTTCCTAACACGCAAAGTGACAAACATTTTGACGCCTACGTGACAAACATTTCCTAACATCGCGAAGTGACAAATGGCTTCCTAACATTGCATTTCAGGACACTTCAATATCTCGCGATAAACATTTCCGGGACGCCAGCATTTCAAGAACATAGCCCTACGCCTGCGCGTGACGGCAGTTATCAAGTTGTCATATAGCCGACATCGTGAATAAATAAAATATAGGTATATACAAATAACATGATTTAATGTATATTTATGTTGCAATGTGGTGCACACGCCATGATGTCACATTATGATAGGCATTTCTAATGTTAAAATGGGACGAACACAACACATCACAACGTGATGTACATGCAAACTCCAGCAGGTCAATGTGACAAACATAAACAATATTGTCGAGAGAAAATTCTGTCGACGTTACAATGTCAAACATAACCTTCAACCGGTGATGTCCCTATTCGAATACCATAATCTGAGAAACAAAAAGCCCTTCGTCATAATGTGAAAAACAAACATTTCCCAACGCCGAATGTGCCAAACTTTTCCTAACGCCACAATGTGACAAATATTTCCTAACGCCACATTGTGACAAACATCAATTGCATTGTGACAAACATCTAACATCGAAAGGGGACAAACATTTCGACGTCGCATTGTGATGTCATTCTAACATCGCAGCACATTCTAACGCTAGACAGGGACAAATCCATTTCCTAACATCGCAGTGACAAACATCTATCGCCGCATTTCAAGAACATAGCCCCCATTGCCGCCATGTGACGCGAAATACTGCTTTCGTCATATAAATGGACATCGCACGTAACAACATAGGTATATACAAACAACATGACTTAATATATCTTCACGCTAAATGTGGTAATATCGCCATGATGTCACATTATGATAGCATTTCTAAATGTTTAAATGGGACGAACCACAACACATCACGCAATGTGATGTATGCAACCCAAGGTGTCAATGTGACAAACATAAAAACAACATTGAAATGAGGAGAAACATTTTGCCGACTACAATGAAGTCATGAACATAACCCACTTCTAACCGCGGACAAACTTATTCCAACACCATAATCTGAGAGAAAAAAACCCTTCATTATAATGTGAGAAACAAACATTTCCCAACGCCGCAATGTGCCAAACTTTTCCTAACGCCACAATCTGACAAATGCTTCCCTAACGGCCGACAGACAAACATTTCCTAACATTGCATTGTGACAAACATTTCCTAACATCGCAAAGTGACAAACATCTCTAACCGCCACATTGTGACAAACATTTCCAGCATCGCAAGTGACAAACATTTCTAACGTTGCATTGTGACAAACATCTCTAACATCGTGAAGTGACAAAACATTTCCCGACGCCGCATTTCAAGAACATAGCCCCCATTGGCCATGTGATGCAAATATCAAGTTTTCATAATCCGACAAACAATTCCAAATGTCACACTTGAAATTCATGGTCACTTATGGAAACAACTATGAAACATGAAGTCCATTATTAACCATGGTAAACCACGTCAATCATGGTCATGGTCAACCAGTTCAACCATGTAGTGAATATCATCCATAGTGAAGGTCAACCATAGTGAAGGTCTGCAGAAGTTAACCATTGTCATCATCAACCATAATTAACCGTGAACATAATCTCCTTCATCCCTAAGAATAGCAAGGTTCAGCAAATTTTACCATATCGTGGTCATTGTCATGGTCAACCATAACAAACCATTGTCATGATCAATTATAATCAATCATATCATTTTCAATTAATTTATTAATACCGTAATAATGTAATACTTTTATGCATTTATTAATGGATTTAATGTATTAATTGTCTGTATAAGTAGTAATGTATTTATTAAAGGATTTAATGTATTAAATGTGTTATGCATGTAACGATGTTAGTATATTAATGTAATACATTAATAATTGTATTTAATTAATGAATAAATTATAGTAATGTATTAAACTCTTTAGTAAATGTATTTATTGGGTTACCTTAAGGTATTACAGTATTTTATTATGGTATTTTATTAGCATTAGGATATTAATATTTTAATAAACATTCATTAATGGATTTAATGATGTATGAATGCATTAATAAAATAATCGATTATATATTTATGAACAATTCTATTAATAAATTAATGTATTACATTGCACCCTTGTATTAATAATTTAATTTACATTACAATGTAATAATGTAATACTAAATATATTCAGATCAATCTATTACTACTTTATTAATGTAATATCATTGTATTATTACTTTATTAGTATTTGAATAATTTATTAATGATACTTTATTAATGTATTAAATGCGTTAGTATATTTAATAAATGCATTAATTAAAATGTATTCAAATTAAAATTCATTAATACTTTAATAATGCATTTATTACAGCATAGCCATTTTAATAAATTATCTATTAACAAATTATTACTTTAATTATGCATATTAATGTATTAATTATGCACTAATGTACTAATTGTTAATGTACTAACATTTTAATAATATTTTACCAAATACATTAAGGTATATATATGACTACATTATTAAAATGGTATTACATTATTTAGTAAAACATTATTTAGAATGTTAATACACATTAATGCAATTTTAAATGTATTAAATGTTAATATATTTAATGATACTAATATATTAAAATTTATTAATTAAAATACATTATTACTTTAAAATGTATTATGATTTAATAATTCATTATTATATTACTTTTTATTAATGTATTAATATTTTTTTTTTTTTTTTTTTTTTTTTTTTTTTTGGAATGGTTACAACAATGTAACAATGTATTGTTAATGTAGTACTAATTTAATAATGTTTTACTAAATATATTAAATATATATATGACCACATTTATTACTTAGTATATTAATAATGTTGTACTTTATTAGTGTATTAATAATTTATAAATATATTAATGTATAAATTGATTAATATATTACATTATTAATCTAATAATAGGCTAATGACATTACAATAATATATTACTATATCGCCATCTTACATTAGCATAGTATTTATTAATGTATGAGTCAATGTATACTTTAAGGTATTACCACATTATTAATGCATTATTATTTTAATATGTTACATTATACATTAATGTATTAGTAGTTTACTTATACATTACAACGCTGTAATAATGTATTATTAAATATTACTAAGATTAATGTATTAATTAATTAGTGTATCACTACTTTGTAATGTATTTAATGTATTAATTAATTAATACATTAATATAACACATTAATGTATTACATTAATAATTTATTATTATATATTATATTAATGTAATAATTAAATAATACATTAATCATATAATAATGGTAGTTTCCAAAGCATTTGTTCAGTAACAATCATCTTTTATAAAAGTGAATACATAATACTGACCGGGCGCCATTAATTTTAAAAGGTGGAAAATGATGTCGATCGGTTTATATCAACCACTTTATAAAGTGGTTGTTGCTAGTACCATTACTGTATAAATATAAATACTTTGACACGCCATCGGAGATGTTCTCCGGGTTTAATCTTGGAGGCATTCATGTTGAAAACATCGTTCTCCAACTTTGTAGAAATGCCATCCACGCTGATTATTATCCGCAACCGAATTGCCTCATGAATCGTCCATTGGACCGTTCCACCTTGTGCCACTGGTCGGTGTCCTGGACATCTTATTTGTGTCTTTCTCCAGTTATTCTCAGACTGCCCTTGTCAACCAATTTGATTTTCAATTTTCCTTCTTCAACCCTGCAGACATACATTCAATCGAGTAGTCCGTTATTTAATTGATGGACTGCAAATCAGTAAGTAATAAAACAAAGAAAATGTGGACTTACCGCAACCGGTGAAAATGTGAGCTTCGGTGTTTCCTTCCAGACTGTGCTGGCTGGCGGCGAGTCCTGAGAGAAGGGAAAGTCCGGGGATTCCACGACGCCGTCCCACAGATCGAATAGGTTGATATTGTTGCGGTCCCATGGATCCCATAGGGTGCCATCTCTCCATCGACTAAAGAAAGGAATCAAGGCCTTTATTTCAAGTTGTTCCTTATCCCACAATGGCAAATCAAGCTTAATGGAGAATTCTGAGAGTACAATGCAAAATTAAAGAAATTACCCAACGCTTGCACTAGTGCATGAAGTAGAGGAAATCGTCACTGTAACCTCGAGTCGGCTCGTGTTGTATATTCTGCCATAGCCTCCGAAGTCTAAATGGAAATGAATTGAACAATAAGATTGAGGGAAAACAGGAGGCGGTAGATGCAACCATTTGAATTTGAATTCTCAATTAAAATCAAACATCCCTCAAGATTTAAATTGGTACTGCGAACATAATCCGGCCCATATCAAGAAAATAGTGTGCAAATATTGTGTTAATGGAAACGCGTGGGGATGGACATTTAAAAATGGACAAGGTGATATGATGGGACTTAAGATAATTAATAACGTTGTGGTGATGGGACTTAAAAAATAGAATAACGTTATTAATTATCTTAATTCGTACTATATAAATAACTATGATAATTATAGTACTAATTAAGATAATTTATCAATACTAAGATTAAAAGCATGTAAAGCTAAAATGAATAATTCAACGAGAAAATGGTTGTTAAAGTTATTCAAGTTAAGGGTGGAGCGAGTTTGATATGTTAATACCAAGATGTTGAAGTCATCCGAAGGTACAGAGAAAAGGAGAGTACAAGTCTATGCAATAGTTCATTTATTTTTGAAGAAGAGATACATAATTGCCTTATAGCACAGACCATCAATAAATCTAGGCAAGGCAAGAAAGTTGAGATGAGATTCTAGGACTTAGAATCCTCATACTATTCAAATAGAGATATTTGATGGACGAGTCTCGCATGGTGCAGTAGAGTTGTTTATGCTAAAAGTTGTACGTCGAGAAATATCCATCCTGTTGCAGAGTCATTAAGACTATGTTAACGGATGGATACCATATATGATATGAAGTCCATAGATGGCATGGCATCATGCATATTCTCATCACTGGCGCTCTAAGTCCCATCATATTACCTTACCCATTTTCCATCCATCCCACGCAGCTTCCATTAACACCATATTTAATTTTATCATGTAATTGATGGATTGTCTATCATAAGGGATTAAACTTTCTAATGCTATTTGATTTTAATTGTTAATTCAAAATTCAAATGATTGCATATATAGTGCCTCAAGTTTTCCCTCAATATTACTTTTCAATTCATTTTCGTTTTAAACTCAGGGCGATGCGAGAAGATAGCACAAGAGATCTAATCGATTATGGCTATTACTCTCCTCTCATTCACTATGTGCTTACTGGGTAATTTGTTTAATTTTCCATTGTACAATGTAAAATCCTCCCTGGATTCATTGATTTTCCATTTGTAGAATAAGGAACAACTTGGAATAATGGCCTTGATCATTTCTTTGTCGATCGAGAGCTGGCAAACTGCGGGATCCATGGGACCGCAAATAGAGTGTTCTCGCCGACTGTAAGTACTCGTTTCTCGAATCTTGGACATCTTCTACTTTGGCAACGCCTTATCCTGTGCCTTTTCCTACTCACGTGAGGCGTAGGACATCGCCAACATGACTCGACCGAAGGAAACACGCCGGAAGCTCAATGCCACCACGGATATGCTCATTGTCACGCTTTGTTTTTTTTGCCCTGCATTTCGATTTGCAACCCATCTATTAAATAATCGGCGGCTCATGAATGTATGCGTGTGGCTCTGCTAGTTGAAGAATTGAAAATCAAATTCAGAGACAAGGGTAGTCTGATAATGTTTAGAAAGCACCTCTCCTTCCTACCATTCCTCTCTCGATCCTCTTCCCACCCACCCTCTCTCTCTATCTTCCTCCCCCTCCCCAACTTCATCTATCTCTTTACCCTTCTAAATAACTATGATAATTATATAGTACCTAATCAAGATAATTTATCAATACTAAGATTGAAGCATGTAAAGCTAAAATGAATAATTCAACGGAAAGTGGTTGTTAAAGCATTCCGCCCAGGGCGGACAGTTTGATATGTTAGCTAAGATGTCAAGTCATTGGGAGGTACAAAGAAAAGAAAAGTACATGACTATGCAATAGTTCATTTATCTCTTCTTCAAAAATAAATGCGTACTGCCTTATAGCACTCCATCAATAAATATAGCAAGGCAATGGCTGAGATGAGAGGTTGAGATGAGATTCTCTATACCTGAGAATCCCCGGCCATCCATTCAAATAGAGATATTTGATGGATGAGTCTTGCACTGTGCGATAGAGTGGTTGATGCTAAAAGCTGCATGTCGGGCAATATCCAAATTACAGAGTCAATAATAAGACCATAGTGGATGGATATACTCATATGATCTGGAGTCCATAGATGGCATGGCATCATGTGCATATTCTCATCAATACATGTGCTTCGAAGTCCCATCATATTACTTTAGTCCATTTTCCATCCATCCCATGCGCCCATTAACAACCATATTTGCACACTGTTTCCATGATTTTGATGGATTGCTCCTTTGGCAGTGACAATTTAAATGCTGGATGTTTGATTTTAATCACGACCCAAAAATCTCAAATGATCGCATATAGCACGCCAAGGCTTTCTCCTAATCCATTTTCTTCAATTCATTTTTGTTTTAGACGACAAGCTGCATGGGAGAAGATAGCACAAGAGCTCACTAGAGATTATGGCTTAATGATTTCAGATCGACTGAGGATCGGAGGAATGGAATGGAAGGAAGGAATGGAATGGACGGAATGGAAGGAATGGAATGGAATGGAATGGAATGGAATGGAAAGTCATGGAATGGAAACGAAAGGTATGGAAATGGATGGAATGGAATGGAATGGATGGAAGGAATGGAAGGAATGGACGGAATGGAATGGAATGGAATGGAAGACTGGATCTGATCTTAGGACTGATCGATCTGGCGGACTGACGGAATGGAGGAAACGGATGGACGGACGGACTCGATGGACATGGATGGATGGATGAAAGGATGGATGAAATGGACTGGAATGGAGGACGGATGATGGATGGAGGATGGAGGAAGGAAATGAGGTAAGGAATGGATGGAAGGATGAAGGAAAGGATGGACGGATGGAGGAAGGACGGATGGAATGGGATGGAATGGAATGGAAAGAAATGGAATGGACGCGGATGAAATGGACGGACGATGGATGGAGGAATGGAAGGAAAGGAATGGAAGGATGGAATGGAATGGAATGGAGGACGGAGGAATGGATGGATGGAGGATGGAATGGAGGAATGGATGGAAGGCAAGGTAGGGGAAGGAATGGAATGGAGGAGGAATGGAGGAAGGAATGGAATGGAATGGAAAGAAGGAATGGACGGATGGAATGGAGGAGGAATGGAGGATGGATGGAAGGAATGGAAGGACGGACGGAGGTGGATGGATGGATGGAAGGATGGATGGATGGAATGGACATGGATGGAATGGAAGGATGGATGGAGGAAGGAAATGGAATGGATGGAATGGACGGATCTGGATGAGCGGCCAAAAGATTGTGTAAAAGGAACTTTGTAAAATTATGGGTTTATACTTGGTATATTGACTTTGTTACACGACATTCTGTGTTATAATTAATTAAGACCATAATACCTTCATAATGCTATATCTTGAGCCATATGGTTTTGATGCACATTATGATCTGTAGCTCCCTCACAAGGATTTGGAAAAAGATTTCTTCCTTACTTTCAATTTCTACTGACATATATAAGTTTGATAGTCCAAATGCACTAAAAACTCTTCCTCGTATGAGCTTTTGTTGCCAGTTAGGTCAATGATATAATTCCTAGGACTAAGCTATACCCTTTATTGCTATTGTTTGTGGAATTACCATTTATATGAAACGACAATTTAGAAAATGGAATGACAAAGAAAAAATTTGTAAAATTTTACTACATGATTATTGATCTAGGAAACCAGTTTGCAATCTATCTCCCGGCAATCATGTGACATTTTTCCATGTTTAATTGATCTACAAGCATCAATTAAACAAACAAAAGTAAGCAAAAGAAAATGTATGAAGGTTTTCAAGGATAAACAAGGACAATAAACCAAACAAATTAGAGATCACGTGAATATTCAAAGTTACATCAATATAAACAGAGTAGATCTATGTCATGTGATCATAAACTCACCAATCTATCCAACCAAAAAGATGAGATGGAGATAACTCTTTGTTTTCTGTTTATCATGAAATGGTGGAACACACAGCAACCTCAATCGATTGATAGAGGGTTGTGTCTCTATGTACCTCACCACAAAACACATCACATTACACACGCACAGACATACATCATTACATGTAATGTGATGTACAACGCAGATAGGAAACTAAGAGCACAATGAACTGCCGATAAAAAAGCATAGCATAACAAAATCACATTGAAGTTTAAAAATCCAGGATTGCCTTTATTTTGATTTTACACGTTAGATTTTCTAACGGTAAATCTTTTGTGCATGTTAGAAACAGATCATCAATTCTTTACCCTTTAACAAAAAAAAATGTCATAGGATTAGTACTCCACTCTGATGCTCAACGGACCACTCTAATCATTTTAAAACTAATGCTCAACCCGAACCACCCAATCATTTTATTTAACAAAAACATTGCCATAGGATGAATACTCCACCGATTCTCAACTGACTAATTTAATCTTTTGAAAAACTGCTCAACCTAATTCACCTAACTCACTTTAAAACCTGCATGTGCCTCTACAATTTTTGACATTTTTATTTTAGTTTAAATTTAATATAGTATTATTTGAAATACAAAAAATAACATCTTATAAAAAGATAATAACCTCTCTTTATTGATTTAAAAACTATATTTAAAACAATTTTTGCAATAACATTAAACAATTTAAAGTTTCTTTGTATTTTATATATATGATGATCAAATTTTACAATATATAAATTTTATTTAAAGAAATATCTATTATATCTAATAATTTAAAACATAGTAGATATGATTTTTGGGATTAAATGCATAGATTAAATCATTAAATGATATATAATATGTTGCAGCATGGGGTGTCCTCTATGCTTGGGTAAATTTAAAACATGTTAAGTAAATTATATATATATATATATATATATATATATATATATATATATATATATATATATATATATAACATGATTTTATTTTTATTTTTAAGATGAAAGATAACTTCCAATCCACCTTTGATGCTAATGTAGAAAGATAATATTTTTTATATATTATAATATTGTGCTTGAATGTTTAGTTATGCTATTGGGATGGAACATTATTTTTCTTACTCAAATTCTATTATTCTCCCACAAAATGAAAACTATTAGCTACAAAAATACACGAAAGGGTTATTAAATATAAAAATATATTTGTGTATACCCATAGAGGCTGAGCAAGCACACCCCTTTAAGATTCTATGGAGAGGAAAATGAGGAGCACAAGGAGGGAATGATCAACTGGGAAAGAACTTGTATTATCGATGTGGGCAGGAGCACCTTGAAGCACAATGATGACGTGCGCTGCCCAAGGGGTAACACACCCTTCTTCCCTTATGACGAACGATGAAGACATGGGCTGCATTTGGGAAAGAATGGGGCAAATTGGGAGCATGTACAAGTAGTGGACCTATCTTCCATTGGCATCATGTGTGAACTAGATAGGTTAGACGACCCCATCTTCAAACCCATGGAAAGTCATGACGACGGGAGGTGAAAGAGTAATGGAAACAAGCACGCTAAAAGAATAGGCTGCTGGTAAAAAAATGGATAATTATGGGAAACGTCGATGAGCTACACCGGGTCCCAAGTAGTTGGGGATTATCAATGGTTTGGTTGAGTGTAATTACCGTGAAGGCCACAACACACCAAAATACAAGCCCGGCGGATCATGGAGTCCCTATAAGAGAAACGCCACACAACCAAAGAAAGACAAGAAAGTGAAGGAGGAATCCATCACAAATGTACCTCAAGATTATTGATCCGGTTCTGATGAAAACTTACTATAACTAACACTAGTAGGCAATATCCGCCAAATAAAATCACTAGAAAGATTAGAGGTTACCGCTACTCAAATCCAATCATAGGAAAAAATACCAAAAGAAGGGCATGCTTATGTAACTTAATTAATGATGCTAAAAGAGGAATGGGCGAAAAACACATCCCGACGCTAGCATTTGTTGGAAATGACACGGCATATATCTGAATCTATCATATTATTTCTGACCAATTTATTTTAGAAAATAGAGAAAGAACGATGTGCTGGAAATGACACCTACATAAATGTGAATTTATCATAATATTTCGCACCAATTTATTTTACAAAATAGAGAAAGAGGGTGAGTCACTAAAGCTCGTGAGATACTCAATGTGTTTCAATATGATATTATGATTTGAAACACATTGCATCACACATAAACAAATGCGCTATAATAGAACAAACCCTCGGAAGAATACTTGCCCACAGTAAACGCTTCTTTTCATGAAAACAATTTGATCTTCTCTCTTCTGGAAATCTTCACAGAACAATGACGAAAAGCTCCAGTTGAATTTTTTTTAAATAGAGCTAAACATTCATCGAATGAATCATTATTAAATAATGCAGTTAAATAGAACAAACCTGGAATAATACTTGCCCCATTGCAACACCTTCATGAAACTTTACCTACCCTTTGGTGTGTGTAATCTTCACAACACACTACTTACTACTTAAATTGAGACTCCACCTCAATGACAAGATGAAAGAATTGCTGCACAAAGCTCTAGTGCTCCAGAATTTTTCAATAGAGCCCTGGATCACTTCCAACTAACTATCTCCATGTTTCAATGTTTTCCAACGATCGGTTTCCCATTTTCCATTTTCTTTTATATATATATATTTTATATTTAATTAAATATAATTGATAATTGGAATGATATTAATTGAGAACGTGTTTCCTATATAAGAAAACAAAATTAACATTCTAAGATTTAGAGAAATGTAAGCAAACAAATTAACAATCTAAGATTTAGAGATATAAACAAGTTGAAAGTGGTTAGAGATTATTTTAATATTTAGATTTTGTTTATACATAATGATAATGATATTGTGTTTATACTTAAATTAATTATTTTAAGTGGTTAATTTTATTTTCATATAACGTAGAGTGATGTTTTTTCATCTAAATTTTGAAAAATAAATTTATTTCATGTATAATGGTTCAAATCATCATATTTTTTCTATGCAAGAGAATAAGTGGAGATGTTTGTTGAAGTTGTAGCTTCATTTAATGGGCACAAAATAATATTAATCCAAGAGTTACATGATAGCTCCATATACATGATGAGAAGTCACAAATAACCTAATTCCATCTAAATACAATAATCATAATCTATTGTTTGTCGTAAAGACTATATCGATCTCATATATAACTAGACTATATATGAGATAGTCTAGTTATCACTTGTTTTTATGTTGACCCATTACCAAGACAACCTATTATCTACATATGCATTTTAGCACATATATACCCCCATAGGTTTTGTAGGATAATAGCTCCATTCCAAAGCTCCAGAGGTATACAATTAAGTAAGTATTCAGTTGTCTTGTTTTTCATGGGTTTTGATGCACATTATGATTCTGTAGCTCCCTCGTCAAGGATTTGGAAAAGAGATTTCTTCCTTACTTTCGACTTTCGGCTCGACATATATGTTTGATAGTCTAGTCCACTAAAACTTTTCCTTATGAGTTTTTGTTGCTATTAGGCTGATATAATTCCTAGGAAGGGTTATACTCCTTTATTGCTATTGTTTGTGGAATTACCATTTATATGAAAACGACAATTTAGAAAATGGGAATGACAAAGTTAGAAAAACAATTGTACCTACCACATGACTATTGATCTAGAAACCGTTTGCACCATCTCCTAGCAATCATGTATTTTCCATACGAATTGATCTACAAGGATCAATTAAACACACAAAAAAGTAAGCAAAAGAAAATGTATGAAGGTTTTCGTTAAGTGATAAACAAGGACAATAAAACCAAAAAAATTAGAGATCAATGTGAATATTCAAAGTTACATCAATATAACCAGAGTAGATCTATGTCATGTAATCATAAACTCACCAATCTATCCAACCAAAAAGATGATGGAGATAATACTTTGTTTCGTGTTTATCATGAAATGGTGGAACACACACTAGCAACCTCAACTGATTTATAGAGGGTTGCATCTCTATGTACCTTCACCACAGAACACATCACATTACACACACGCACAGACATATATCACATTACATACACGCACAGACAGACAACATAGATAGGAAACGAAGAGCACAATGAACTGTCGATAAAAGAGCATAGCATAACAAAAGCACATTGAAGTTTAAAATCCAGGATTGCCTTGATTTTGATTTTAATACGCTATCTTTTCTAACGGTAAATATTTTTGTGCATGTTA
>SNQJ01S0132637.1:7722-32318 GCA_010110895.2 Picea sitchensis | reverse complement strand
CATTAACAAATTCTTCACAATCTGCTCCAACTTCCTTAAATGATGAAACAAGCTTTGGAATAAGCTTAGCCAACATAATCTTGAAACCAATCGAGCTGGTGCTTTGAGTGTCTGCTCTGCCATGCACTCCCATCATTGCCTCTCCTGAAAGACATCCAACTTGAGCATCCATCATATAGGCATTGCAGGCACCAAGAATATAATGGCCCCGTTGATGGAAGTGCTCTCTCACAAATGATTCAAAATGTTGCAAACAATGATAAGGAACAATACAAGGTTTCTACAGCTACGACTATCAACAATCCAATGCAAATAGAAATAGCCTATACCTGCATAAAGAAAATAACTTTTGTAGTTTAACAGTGAAATTTCCATGAGAGATCTCAATGCATCATACCTTTGGAGGTTTACGTAGCAAATATAACATTGATTTACAGGATAACAAGAAATAATTTTCATTATATGCCAGAGAGTTCTTCTCCCCTTTAGCTCTACCAATCCGTTTATCATATCCAACCTCGTTGAAGTAAGGTTTTGAATTTAGTACAAGACCTTGAAGTGAACTTGATCTGTTTGTATCCATCTCAACGATTTTCGTGCTTCCATCCAAGCTGTTATTCTCCATTTCCTGCTCATCCAAATGATAGAAATAAGAACTCTTCCATGAACAAGAAACCACTCAATGTTAGTGGCAGTTAAATTGTCCACAGAAAACAAAAATATAATTCTGGATTGTTGTTGTTCTCTTCAGTTCTACATCTAAGACAAGCAGCAGGAGAAGGGGATTTTGACTCAGAAATAAAGAATAGGCTGTAAGAGAGTCTCTGAGATATTTGATATTTTCATGCTTACCCACTGAGAGAGTACATGAAATAATTCTCTCCCATATTTCACTGTAGCATCTTGTTTTCTTTGTGCCTTTCCTTCCAGTTCATTCAAACTACCAATGCTTGGGTTCCTTTTTTCCTGTGCATGAAAAAACAAACCATCAGGATTTTGGCAACTAAAACATCCCCCAAAATGTTCCAGGAAATAAGAAAGGAAAACAATTGTCGTATAGATACTAGGAAAGTAACATTGAAGGTAGTCATTTCTAGTTGGAGGAAGATCTGCATAACAAGTGCAGGACAAAGTGGGAAAGAAAGTAACATGGAATATTATTGATTCTAGTTTCCTAAATTGTAGATATAAGTGTCCATGAGGTATTGTAAAGGCTATTTTATACTTGTCTTCATCTTTAATTCCAATTTGCCAAAAACCAGATTTGAGATCAAATTTGGAGAAGACTTTACTTTCTGCACTTTGTGCTAGAATCACAAAAGACTTTGGCAAAGGATAGGAGTCATATTCTAAAACCTTATTTAGAGATTTATAATTGACTACTAATCTGGGTACTCCACGAACAATTTTTGAATGTTTATTAACATAGAATGCAAAGCATGCCCAAGGACTAGATGATTCTCTTATCGTCCCTTTCTTTAATAAATCATCTATCTCATTCTTACAAAGTTCTAATTCTTTTGCATTCATGGGTATGGCTTTGCTTCTAGTGGGAATTTTCTTAACAAAAAAGTCTTGGACATAAGGAAGAGAAACTTCATGCTTAAACACATTCCAAAAAGCAGTAGGAATCATACTACAGTTTTGTAGTAGTCTCCTACTTATCTGCAATGTAATTGTCCAGCAGAAAATAATGTGACTAGCTTGTAATTGAATGCAGTTTACTATGTTTTATCTTAAACAAATATGCGAGTACTTGATAGTAAATTAAGACAATTTCTTAACATTTAGGGAAATTCAGTTAATAAAGTCTTCTCACTAGCTCATGCCATCATTATGTCAATGGTTATATTATATACAATGTACAATTGAGGGGGACTCCTATGTATGGACATGTGACAGTGAACTCTGCCCATCTTGCATATTTTTTGTGCGAACCTAGTAGAGGCTTTTTTGTAATATAAAGAAGGGTGCATATTTATCCAACACTTTAATTGACTGCGAGGTGAAACCTTGCTTTGTAAAGTGAAAGGTCAGCGAGTCTATCTTCGATAGGAGATTTCAAAGGTCAATTTTGATGTAGGTGATTGTGGAACATAAAATAATTTCCCTTAGTAGCTTCAAAGTAAAATAGAGGGTGGGAATGGCACAAAACTAATTACCCTTTTGCAGGAACATCTAAGAATGGTCCCTTAGCACTTTGAGGGATATCCCAACAACATCAAATATCAATACATGAAATACATAGAGGCGATATTTGAGGGTGTTGTTCTCATCCCTATTCCAATGAAAGCAGTGCATCTCTGAGAATCGAGTTTATAGGAGATATGCATGGGGGATGTGCTCTGCACTCTATTTCTCTGTCTAAGAATATGCATATCTTCTTCTTTAGCATCAGAAGGCCCATGGTAAGCATAACAACCAGGTAATTTCAAGCAGATATTTGCAGTAGAATTATAGGCAATCAAAGGAATTTCAAATACAAATTGTGGTCTATGTCTACATGTGACTTGCACTCATTATAAATCTATACTCACTATCAAAATGCACATAAAAAGTGATATTGCATGGAAGTATAAACTTTCATATAACTTACTTTTCTTCTTGGCAAGTTATACTATTTTTACAATTTAAAATTCACCAGCATGAGTGAATCCAACATAAAAAATTCATGAAATCTTTATGTAAGTGAAAAGAATTTTGAGCTCCATTATTTTATTAGGTACTCAATGTTGCTATTACTTATTACGTATAAACACATCATTTCAGTTCCTTGGTGAGCATGTCAACCGTTTCTAACGGATTTCAGCATAGTTCTGGAAAGGAGAAAGGAACTGTTCCACGCATGGTTCTAGCACATGTTGACATCAGAAATCATTTTAGCACATAGTAAGAAAACCTTGATCCCAATAGCTACATTCACATCCCTCAAACTTTTCTGTAACCACAGTTAAGACCCGGTGTTACAAAAGATCTTTATCCTCAAAAAGCCAAGACAAGAAAAATAGGTGTGCAATGGGCATAAAAAGTGTGAGACTGAACTCTAAATTTTAAATATTAACAGTTAATGTTACAGTGTAAACAAGACACTAACAAAATTGCCTGCTTTGCACCAGAACCAATGAATTAGAGTTGACTCTCAACATGAGACTTCATGAGTTCTTATAACCAGAATTAGAACAATTCTTAATAAGAAAATAATATACCACTGTAGTTGGATAATTTTAGTAACAATTCTAATATTTACTCCGACAAAGTCAACAACAATGGCAGAGGCCCGGCCGGAAACAGAGCATTCAAACCCTTAGATGAAATCAAAGGTGCATAGAAAAGATTAGACGACTTTAAATCGGCTCCAAATGTTGAGGAGTTAACCTGCGTTTAAAAATATTGTTTTATCTTTGTTTCATCGCCAAATTTCAGGCGGTAGCTCTGATTTCAACTACAGATATCTTTACATACACCTCAGTTGACATATAAAGAAACCCAGTAGATAGGATTGTCAAGATGGAAATCATTTGCTTCATCAAAAAGGAAGCAACCATATGCTCTTAATAAAAATAATTATGAGAAAAGCATAGGTTTATATTTATCACAAGAAATTTTTTTATTGAGAAATACTTGGAATGCCAAAAATAGAGGAATCAAATGTTTTCCCCATTGATTAGCATCGGGACCTTCAATTAACTTTTTTTCGATCAAAATTGGTTCTGCCATGTGTTGCCACCTCCACAATCTTCTCTACCAAATAAGGAAGCTAAACTGTGCCATCTGAGAGAACTTGTATCCAACAGAACCCCGTAAAGGAAGCAAATGAGACTTTTGAAATATACATAAGATCGATTGGTTAGCTTGGGTGAAAGGATCATAAGACGAAAAGGTGGGAGGAAAAATCTTTTCCCCACCAGTGTTAGTATTGCAGCGCCCACTATTCATATTGCAGCCTCCGTAAAACCGCTCTACTTGATGTGGGCATGGATCACCTTACCCTATGGTAGAGAATTTCTTTGAATACAATACTGCTTGAGAACAAGGCATACATGCGCCTTGATCCTAAGCGTTTACACCATGATACCACCAATGCCTAAAGCCTACAGTGGCCCACATTTACAAAGTGTCGAGGATGGTCCAGAGATGTAGGCTCACTCACAGTAGGGTGATCTCCTCTGTCGACTTATACTGCCGTCGGAGATTGGTGAGTGTATTTAGTGTGGATTCTACGAGAATTTAGGCCTTGGAAGGAATGTAAAACATGGAAGTATACATAATCACAATACACCACTAACACAATAGAAATTGGCTCACGGGGGTATCATTCATTAATCTCCGGCTGGCAAATGTCCTTGCATCAATATTCACAGGACTTCATCAGTCTTTTCGAGTGTTTGAGGGTTGATGAGGACTTGGCCAAGGTTTATCGAGGGACCAACCTAGCACTTGTTATTAAAAGCAAAGCATAAAAGCTAAAAGGCACCCTCGGCACCTATGAGAGCATCCAGACAAACCTTGCAGGTAGCAAGTTACATTCTAAGTGGGTAAGGAGTGCGTGGAGTGCGGTTTTATTTAGTGAGGTTTTCAAATTTGAAGTGACAAGGGGTTTTCAATGAGTGGTCAGAGTTTTGTTTTGCTAATTTTATTTTATTTATTTTTTTATAATATATATAATTAATATATATGTTTTTTGGTTTTATAATATATGTTTGGTTTGTTGTTTATTTTTGTTTTATATATTATATATTTTATATAATAATATAATTAATATAATATATATTAGTTGATAAATGGTAAAGGATTAGTTCAACCTCATTGGTTAGGGGGACAAAATATGGCTATAACATAATGATAATTAATGTGGTTATTTGATCATGGATCTTGATTAGAGAAACAACTCTTCTTGGGTCATGGAACGAGATTCATGGAGCCTTCTTTTGGTTTTCTTAGAGTAATACATGCGGCTTATGGAAATTGATCATGTAAAAAACCCCTCCCAAGATAGTAGATCAACATTAATGCAATGCCATCTTCAAATAGTTGGATCAAATACTCATTTTAATGGCCAATCTAACGACCCCCAAATTGAACAAGGGTTGGGGGTCATTAGATTAGCCACTAAAATGAGTAGTTGATCCAACTATTTGTTCTTGTATAGATTGGCATAGTTGCATGTAGAGATTTTTGTTTGTGTTGATTGCTCATATTTAGTGATGTGTTATGTTGTAAAATTGTCTTTAGCAAGATTTTGTGGTTATCACATTGAATGTTAAATGCATGCCATCATAGACTCTTTGAAAGTAGTAGTTTTAGCCTTCATATTAAATGCGGAGTTTATGTTGTTAAGGTATAATTTTATTATGACTCCATGCCTAATGAATTCTAGCACTAGTCTAAGATAAACAAACCTCTTGAAAATAGTTGAAGATCATTATGGCATTTCAACTCATAGCAATCCTCATGACTAATGTCAGCATGCTTGAGTGGCTATCACTAACATGATGGGTCTTGGAGACATTGTCGTTAGATTGGATATCTTTGATGTTGACAAGATTTAAGGTCTTCATCATCAATAGCGACTCACATTAATAGGGTTTTGGGTTCATCAGTGGAATCTTACATCATCATATATTCAACCATCATGACTAGCATTGATGGGTTAACATTCTCGAACCCTTTTTCATCCACCTTCTTCGTCAATATCCTCCTCATTGATCACTCCTTTCCTTTTTTCTCCTCATTGTCCAAGCTTCTCTTGTTGACCTTCATCCGTTCACCATTTCATCTAGCATTAATTAGGACCAATCCTTACACCTTGAGCCTTAGACATTTTTCCAATTTTAGTTTAGCCACATGTTGATGGATTGATGATATATTATTTTGCCTAATTTCATTTATGTTCACAATAAAATTAAAATTATCACTTTGTTCTATTAGTGACACATGATTTCCTTGGATTAACATAATGAAGTTGTGTAGTCTAGGTGATATTCTAGTAAACTAAATGGCAGTGCACAACTAAGGTATTGATCTTAACCTTAGCCTTATTCATTAAGAGTCACCCTCTTACAAAACCTACATGGGTTCTTCTTGAATTGTTCTCACATAAAAATTTCACATAACCTCCTAAGAGCACCCACTTTAGAGTTTGATTTGGTGCACAATTGCCTTAGGGTAGCTTCTCAATTTGTCACCTCCTTCTTTTCAACCTCTCTATGTCTTGTTGGCTCTCATTAGGTTGATACCTCTTACTCCACCTAGCAAGTTATTTATTAATATACTTGTGATGTTTTCCCTCCTACCTAGTAAAGAGTGAGAATTTTCCTTTGTCTCGATGTCTCCCAGCCAGCAGGCATGCTTTAACTTGCCCCCTCTCACTGGTTGAATATAGAGAAACAAAAGAGATAGATAATTAGGATCATCGTGGTGGTTATGGTTGAAGTATTCTTTCACCTATACATTAAGTCAAGTTCATGCCCCAAACTTACAAAGGATCCCTCGGGATTTATGTAGGTTCCAACATATTGTCCCACAATATCTTTCTAAGGCTCTTTCTCAAGTCTGGTTTCCTTTACCTATATGAGACCTTAACATTAATTGCTCTCATATTGGCCCTTCTACATAGAAACATCCTTAGAGTCCCTAAAACCTCTGGATTTAAAGTTTTGCTTGAATTTGGGTTTAAGATAACATTGTTATCGAGGGATCCCATGGAAACTCTTCTAAAAAGCCAGGACCGAAGAAATGCGATTCGTCTTACATTTTCGTGCCACGGTAAAGCTATAGGAGTTCTCTTAATGTACTTCATGGCTGGGAGTTCAAGGAGGAAATCCCATTCCCCTCCACCTCCTTTGTTGGTTGCGGCTTGCGACCAAAGGCCGACCTCAAGTAGCACCCCGAGGCTGTCAAAGGGAGGTAGATGTTATTCAGTCGATCATGCTTGAACCAATGAAAGTAGCCCTTCCCTCTCTGAGCCTTGAATTTGGTTGGTGGTTCATGGAGCCTTTAGCCCCTCAACAGATCCACAGACAACTGGATATAGCGAAACTGGAGGTTGCTGATCACAAGTAGTGTTACATACTTTGTAGGCCGGTGAGGAATACTTCATTTTAATTTATCTCGGAGGATAGAGATGCGATCTTGAAATGGCCGATACCACTTGGGCACCCAAAGGACTCTTAAGCCCAGGTGGACCTGAGGCTTTGATCCGCTTGAAGTCCCAAGGATGTTCGGTCGAGTGAGACTCCCCTAGCACCCGATTCACCTCTGGGAACCCACCAACCGAGGGCAGAATGGTGGGATGCTACATTGTGCAGCAGAGCCAAGGGCCAAATTACTCCCTATCGCAGCGGGGATGCATTGGTCCGTGATAAGTCTGTCAAAGCCACTTCGAAAGGTACCCAAAATCCCGAGCGAGGGGAAGAAGTAGGAAACAGGGCACGGAAATCAAACCGAAGGAACAAAGGAAATGTAAACGAGGTGGTCCTGCCGGCCTTCGTCTTGAGGACCCGAGACCCACGAAGGGCAGCAGTGCTCACAGCTAAAAGAGTGAATGAAGAGAACCGGTTCAAGTAAAGAAAGCCTTGAGAGGAGAAAAGGGGAGACCAAGATCGAGACAAAGAGAGCAGTAGCAGGAAGAAGAAGAGCATAAAACAAACCAGAGTGAGGGAAACAATTCAAGGCAGTTATAGAAGTTCAAGTTCAAAATAAAAGAGCAATTGCAGAGATCGGATAGCGCCAAAACAAGCGACCTAGAGATTTGAGACTCTCTACTCTGAGACCAAAGGAATGAAAGTGGACCCAAGCTGTGATACCCCTCTAGCTGTTATCCCAGGCTAATGAAGTAAAGACTGACAACGGAGTTGACAAGGGAGGTAACACAACAAGAGATAAAAAGGAGGCTCTTGATCATATGAACCCAGACAAAGCACCGGGACCGGAAGGGTTCACTGCCAGATTCTATCAGTAGTGTTGGAATATAATAAAAAAGGACCTAACCAAAATGATGATCAGAGAAATGCGTATGACGACTGAATGGGAGAAGCATAGGAAATTTATTCCTTCTATCACTCACTAGAAAGAAAAAGGAGCACTTTCCTTCAATCGATTTAGGCCAATCTCCCTCTACAACACAAGTTGTAAAATCCTCACCAAAGTTATAGCCAATAGAATCAAAACAATCCTCCCTCTCATAGTACCAAATAACCAGGGAGGATTCATCAAAGGAAGGCATATTATGGAATAACATAAATACAAGGTTGAAGGTTATCCATAGGTGTCCCAAGGTGAAAGGGAAAGGTATGGTCTTTAAATTGGATATGGCTAATGTTTTTGATAGAGTTAGACATGAATTTTTTATTTGAATTCATGAGGAAGTTTGGGTTTGACCCGAAATTTGTAAATTGGATAAAAGTCTGCATTGGATCACCATGGATAGCCCCGTTGGTGAATGGAAGGTAACAAACTTCTTCAAATCCTCCAGGGGCTTAAGACAAGGTGCCCCCTCTCGCCCCTGCTATATGCAATTCAAGCATCAGTCCTAAGCTAGCAGCTGGAAGCGTAGGATTCTTAATCTCCAGGGATTAAGAATAGTGTAAAGGGTGAAAGACATAAACCATGCACAATTAGCGGACGACACTCTGCTGTTGGGAGGAGCAAGTCCAATAATAGGAGACTAGGAAGAATTGGATGCTTATCGGCCAACCTCTGGAGGTAGAAATAAGTCAGAATGAGAGTAACATCTCACAGGTTGGAATATCACTCCAAATGAAATGATGGGAATAAAAAGAGCTCTAGGGATGGAAGGGCACACATCTAAGGTGGGAGGCCTTTATATACTTGGGAATCCCTATTTTTTAAAATGCCCCTAGAACCTCTCACTTGAACCATCTTGTAGAAAAACTAAAAAAATTTTTTTCCCTCTTGAGGGAATTAAATTGGTTAAATTTAGGGAATGGGATTCGATAAAGTCATGGTGTCTAGCATCCTATCTACTAGAGGCTACATTTATCCCTACCACAGTCATCCGGGGTAGGCTTTCCAAATCACAAAGCTGTGGGAAGGAGGCTGAGGCAAGCAGAAGGAAGGCTGCACTTGATAAAATTTTGGGAAAAACTTCAAAACCCTTCTGGAAGGGGACTCAGAATTTAAAAAAAGCGAGTTTCAAAATGCATGCTTAGGGCAAAGAAATAGAGATGGTCAGCAGTGGTAAAGCCACTTGGAGTAAACGTGCTTTTTGGAGGAAATACTTTCGAGGGCCATGGGACATAAGCTTAGAGTTCCCTTGTAAAGAAACGAAAATCTCCCCTATATTTGCACTCTGCAAAAGGTGCTTCCTCATTTCGGTAGATCACACCTTACAGGTGCCGAGAAATTGAAGGAAAATAAGAATTTGGACGGACTCAATAATGGGAGACCCTCCTTTAGAGCATCGACGGGACTTGTTGTGCCTCAAAAACTAGATGGATAGTCAAAATATTGTAACACTTTCAGGCATCTCAATCTGGGGGGAAGACGGACTTCAATCCTTGCAAGGGTGGGGAGTGCCAAACAAACTGTTGCTCCTAGATGTCAACTTTGGAGTGCCCTCAGAGATGTCTTCAAGGAGCCCCTAAAAGAAGGCAAAGATGAAGAGGATGGGGAAGGCCTTGCAGACTTACACCACGGCGGAAGGCTACCAACTCTTCAACAGTGTCTCCACTGCTATGCCTAATCCAGCACTTTGGAAAGCAGTATGGAATTTTTGTTCCCTCCCAAAAATTGACCTATTTATTTGGACCCTGGCGCACAATAGCATCCCAACAGGGGAGAACTTAAGAAGGCGTGGATGGGAAGGACCTTTCAAGTGTCCCCTTTGCCTACATGCGAAAGAAACCACAGACCATCTTCTCCTGCCAAAGCTGGCTGGCGACTTTTCAAAAGAAGTCTGGATGATGTCAACAGGTTCCCAATTTGCACTCAATTTTCCCTCGAATATAATAAGCCTCCTTCTCCAATGGGACTCCTTTTACCCTTTCACTCTCAAGGGGAGAACCCAAGCTTTCTTGTTGTGGGGAATGTTCCCAAAGTTTATCCTGTGGAACTTTTGGCTAGAAAGGAACCACAAATTTTGGAGAAAGACAAAAAGTGGAAGCCATAGTAAGTCACCAAAATTCAAGCTCTCTAGGGTGAATCAACCCCTTCTAGTAGTCAATCTTCATTGATAGGATCCAAATTAAAGGAGTGATAAGAAGAAGTTGCCAAAAACAATAAGTAGACAGGAAAGGACAAAAGAAGAAATGCATGAAAGGGACGTGGATATGAACAAGATTAGAAATCAAAGGCACTAAATAGAAGGTTCCTATCACTATTAGGAAGGGGAGACCTCTTTCCTAAAGAGACTTGCTTTTCATAAACAAGGAAAGATGAGAGCATTTTTTTATTCTAGTAGTTGAACTCTTCTAAAAATTATGGCGTTGATTATATACCTAGAACCAATAATAAGTATCACTTCATGCAAATGGTGATGAGGCATGAAGGAGGTCAAGTTGTAATTGAGGAGGTGTTGGAGTTGTCCCAACACATTCTTCAACTAAATCAACTCAAGGAGGAGGTCCTTCCTCACCCTAGACTAGAAGAAAGTTAATAAGAAGAATTTGAGAAGGTTAAAAATCAACAATCATTGGGCCTTTGGAGTAGGGAAGGCCTCTCTAAATGGTAACAAATTATTTTTATTTCGCTCAACATTCATGGCTTTGGATGCATACCAAGGAAACCCTCCCGAGAGGGTGGAGGAGTATAAACCTAATACTATTTTTCTACATAAAATTATGTTAGGAGGAGAGGAAACCTAGAGTATTTTAAAGTCTTTATTACACATTAATATTATTGTAGATGCGGGAGAGTATTACCACATATATTTTATATTGATGATCGGTTGCAATATAATATTATGTTATATTATATTTCACTGCATATATTTTACAACGTTTCTGCCATGATCCCTTGGGACTGGGCATAACATTCACATTCACATTACATCTCTCTTTATTGTGTTTGCTATTAAGTGAAGATTACATAAACCCTAAACCTAGCAAGCCAAGCCCTAAACCCTTACATAAACCTTTAATCCCTCAGCCTTGGTTAATCACTAATCTCTTAACACAAATCCCTAAATTCCCTAACCCTTATTACATCGTTTAAACACTTAAACCCTAATCCTAATCCATGTCTATTTTAAGCGTGGAAGATATTGCTAATGATGAAAAGTGCTTAATGGGTAGGGTATCTTCCCTTTGTCTAGAAAAATGGTTATTAGAAGAAGTCTCAGGCAGAGATGATGGGTGCAACATATACCTTATGCTTTTCATTTCAAACCCTACCTTTTCTCAAGACATGGTGTGCGATGTTGATCTTCAATTGAATAATGGCACTGCTACTTTTCCTCTACCATCTTGTCTTGATGATATCTCATGTGTAGATGCAAGATTCCCTCACATTAAAGATCCTTTGGAGACATCCTATTCGCTGTTGGCACTCCGGTTTCTCATTACTTCTTCTTCAAAGTAAGAGCGTCGTTAATGTAACCAAGAGCTTATACGCCTTGTAGATAGATGTAACATGTTATAGATTTTTGTAGCGTCTCAATTCCGACGCTTAAAAGTCCTAAATTATTGGTTAGTGTGACTTGAAAGGTGAACATATTAAGGTGACCGTTGGAGGGAAAACCTAGTTTCCAAAACATACCATGATTGTGAGAATACCTTTTTTCACAAACGGTAAAAGCCCAGAGGGCGTTCCATGTAGGCAGTGGCAGGATGTTCAGGTGGGAAAGCGTGGCAAAGGCTGACGTTAAGCATTGGCAAGAGACTATACATCTTCACAAATGCTTAGCCGAGAGAGGCGTTTCAGTGCATTGGCAAAGAGAGTGGATTCAGGTGGAAAGCCTTGTAGGCGGCGATTAGTAATGGAAAGAGCCCATGGCAAAGAGAGGCGATCAAGCGTGCTTAAGGAAAGATGTTATCGAGGAGGCAGCATGAATTTTTTTTATAAATTTCTCTATTTTCGCGACAATATGGACAATTTTGTCCATAGCTATAAATAAAGCACGTGTTTTTCAATATGTAGTAGTGATATCAAATGTGACACTTGAATATTGTTAGTGCAATAATCATTATGTAAACTCTCATTTTTTAGTACTAAAAGATTACTTGTTTTGAACATAGAATTGATATCCTCTAGGAGATGTTCTTGGTTTTTATCTTTGTCCAAGGCAGGAATTGCCTTGTAAAATTCCATGGAGGTTTCCATGAAGATGTTCTTGTTATGTTTTGGGCAAGTTACCATGGAAGGAATGGCTGGTTGCAACAGAGAAGTGTTGTTCTTGTTCTTGTTAGGAGTAAGGTCCCGCGGTGATAGCTCTGAGAAAGGAAGTTATAATGATAGTTATTCTTGTTCCTATTTTTGTTGTTCTTGTTTATGTTCCTATTCCTTGGGAATATTTCTTGTCTACTGTACCCTTGTTATTTCTCTTGTTATGGGAAGGTCACATGTATGGTAGCTCACAGAGAGGAGATATAATAATGGTGTTAAGGAGGAAACATATTAGATGGTCTCTAGTTTGAGACATGGAGCACACTATCCATACATATAGTTGTATGTGACCACGTATACATCAAGAAGGAAAGAGGAGACGAAGTTATATATACAGGAAAGAAGGATAGTTTTGTGGGATACATAGTGTTTCCCATGGAGATTAATTGTGAAGAGTAGAAGGTTCCAAACATGACCATATAGATACCTCTAGTCCAATTTTTCACTCTTCATATCATCAAGAAAAGTTAGTAGAACCAGCCCAAGATTGGGTGGATCTACCTAGAGTTGTTGTAGTGACCAAGAAGAGGCTAACATGGTTTCATGATGCTATATGGGATCACGGTATGGCATGCATCTCCCCGTGATAATTTTAGGGAGAGAAAACTACCTCAGATATTATCGAGTTACATGGAGTCACATCATTGGTTCCAAACCTTCCATTTTATGGGGAGGAGCATGTGGCTCCACCGGTGGTGAGGTAGATGACCCCACAAGCAGTACCAACTCGAGAACCAAAGTTCAGAGGGAATCATCCCTTAGGATCCAGTAGGTAAGAGCATCCTCCCAGGACATTTCATAGGAAATCAGACTTCCTTAGGATATCAACGGATGCAAAGGGAGTAAGCGATGGCTCCAAAGTTCACTGTACAAACTTAAAATTAAAACCATAGGTAACATGGTACTCTAGGATCGATGGATGCTTGATCAACTTGTTTTTAACCAAGAATGAGTAAAGCTTCGGAGTGAATCTGATATCAAAGAGATTCAATTGGCTTAGAGGGAAATATGGAGTGAGGGAGTTCCCTGGGATGTGAAGACATCTTCGAATTTGAAAGATGTGTGTCATGAGTTGAGGAGGCTTCAAGGAGATATGAGATCTCTCTTGGGAGGATACACTTGTTTCAATAGATCTTACTACAGTGACAGAGGATGAAACGATTCGGAGGAATGAGTATGGATTTTTTCTCAGTCGTAGAGGGAGTACCCAGTGAGGAAAATTGGATATCATGACTTAGTCCAGTGACATAGGGAGTTGGCCTAAGAGTTCGAGATGGAGGATCCTGGTCGGATGTACTCTTAGGATTAGAGGTGTAGCGAGATCATATGAGATATTCCTCATTTAGGGGATGCAGTGAGATTGGTATGATGGATTGAAAGTCCATGACTACACCTATGATGACAAATATGAAGAAGTTGAATGATTCTACTTCATATTTAGATTTAGTGGATCCAGCAATTATCACGGAAATTAGTTGGATCCTTGATGTACTTGGCTAACACCATGAAAATACTTGCTTTGCACCTTGAGCCAGGTTATGGTAGAGATAAGACATTACCATTAGGTTACAACAAAGCATGTACATGTGTGGTATAGTTGGACATGATATGTCTTAGATGATGGGATGAAGTTGCTTAAAGATCTCTGATTAAATTAGGGATGGAAGTCACAGTAAACAAAGAAGAGAGCACCAATGGAGTGTTACACATCAGATTAGCCACAGTTCTTACAAACTAGCAAAGAAGCATAATTTTGTAGCCTCAATAAAACAAAAATGAGTATATCGTAGTCAGTGACGCGAGTCATGAAATAATGTAGTTTTGGAGGCTTCTCGTAGGACTTCATCAGACCTTAGTGCATATGGAATAATCAGAGATTCAACACACAGACGAGCATATTTATGACATTCTAGTAGCATGAGATGGGTCTGTGTGACCCGGATAGGTATGTGTGAACCAAATAGGTCTATGTGACCCAGAGATGTCTGTATGACCTTGGATATGTCTGTGTGATCTATGATAGTCCTGTGTGACCCAGATAGGTTTGTGTGACCTTGGGAGAATGATGAGCTCATTCAAAAAGATTTACTGTGATGAGTGGCCAAGTATGATGCATGATGGAAATGTCTTCCCCACTAAGAAGTGTTGATGATTTGTAGCATTGGGGAGGTATTCAGGGGTGTACCCGTGGCCCAAGCATAGTCCTTACTTGCAGGGATTCACCTATGGATTCAAGGTGCTTGAAGGTGCTTCCATGTGTTAGATAACATCATACATCATTCTCCCAGGATTGGTAGTTTAACAGGTGGAGAATGGAAGATTCACTCATAAGGGTTTACATGTGGTGACATTCACTCAAAAGGGTGTAATTGTGAAAGTGAATGGTTCATGTGTAGTCTTCATTGAGACTTGAGGGTGCTAGACACAATCGTATGGAGATTGATCATCAACATAGCTCATGAAGAAAATTTTCTATGTGAGAAGAATCAATTATGGAGATTCCCTCGTTGAGAGGGGGTGTTGGATATTTGCAACTTCGGGAATTCATTCTCCACAATAAAGTACAGAAGACCCATCTACACCATTCGGAAGCCCGGAAGGGAATTGAAGGCCAAAGGCAGAAATTAAAGCTACAGTGAAATTATTAATACAAAGTAATTTGAGAGACCAAAGATAATAAGTTGGCTAGAAAGACATCCATATTAGTATAAATACAAGATTGGATCATTTCGTTTGGATAGTCAGACAACTCCTTCTGTAGTGCACACAAGCTAGTTGCAGTTGCAGTTTTGGTAATTTCACTATTTATGGGTTTATGGTATCTTGATGAGTGCGCCACACTTGGGAAGGATATTCTTAGTTTCTCTTGGTCATCTAATGTAGGCTAGTTATTGGTGATTCTATCCTTGGGGATGATCTTCTATGTATGGTATTTTGGCCATTGATGGTGATGTAATGGTAATACCTTGGACTGAATTATTATTCTATATAAAGGGTTGTTGGGTTTCTCCAGGTTGGGTTCCCAAGATAAATCGAAAATGTGTCCTTGTGTCCTATTGCATGGTTAATGTTCTAAGATCTTGTTATTTATAGCATTGTTATGTTTAAGGATTTTATTGTATAGTTATTCTATGATATTTGTTGTATGAAAGTGTATCTTTTTATTAATCATAAGGCAATAACTATCGGATATGAGAATCAGAAAATTCAACAAATATGCTACCTAGGACATTTGAAGATATTCTTCTTCAGACGAGGAACAAATGGAAACATCATTTAACAAGGAACAACACCTAAGAATCCATCCAAAAGAATATGAGCCGAGATCAGCTTTAACAAGATAAAATTAGCATCATCCTGCCTAACTCCAGCACTCATTTATCCCTCTCTTATCTGAAACTTGTTGAATATTTTCATGTTATAAGTCATATGTCTCAATGTCCCACTATCCACCTACCATCCAACTTTTGAACCGAGTGTTTAGGTAGATAAATCGAATCACTTAGGTGGTATCAAAGTTGCATTAACCTCATCCACTCTAGGTATATCCTCTACACTCTCTGTAACCTGTCTATGTTGATTGGACTTCCCTTTACTTTTCTTGTCTAAACATTTGTAGGCATAATGTCCCTTCTTAAGACATCTAAAACACTAGAATGACTAAAACATTCTTGCATTGGATTGATTCTTCCTTCTTACACTTCCTAGGTCCTTTCTTACCTCCCTTCCTCATCATCCAAATGAGAGCTACATCTTCTACTTCACCCTTC
Source organism: Picea sitchensis (assembly GCA_010110895.2). NCBI lineage: Eukaryota > Viridiplantae > Streptophyta > Pinopsida > Pinales > Pinaceae > Picea > Picea sitchensis. The sequence continues at coordinate 16,206 of SNQJ01S0132637.1, read as the reverse complement.
TTTGCTAAACTAGATTATAACCTTGTCTCTTCCTACACAAATTCATTCCAAATATTATGTAAAGGGGTGACCCGGTACTTACAGCGGACATCCATCATAAATGGGATGAAATAAATGCAATCCATCTTGGATAGAGAAATATTGGATAAGAATGTATATAATGAAATAGATAGAATGGATGGATGAAGTTAATGCACAATGAAGGTGTATAGATATATATAGAGAACCTAAAGGAGGCATATGGTGACCATCCAATGAAAGGATAAATCCCTTGAATAATTAATAACTATTTATTGTTGGTATTATTATTACTTAATATTATATATATTGTATGTTACATTTATTCCATTCAAGGGAATTCTTTGTCCTAAAAGGCAGCAGTTGAAGATCTATTATTTCTTGGTATAGCTCGGTATCTTCTCAACGATATTTTGTTGTTTTTATGGATTCGCGACACTTGATATATAATATTCGAATTCCTGAAGAAAGATGTTGCATATTCTCGGGACTGATCCATTCTAGATCTACTTTCATGGAAACTTGTTTATATTTTGCTTGATCTTGTTGTTGGTTGTAGCGATTCTTGTGATTTGGATGTGATAAGGCATCCCAATATCTTGTGAGTTTTGTTTGATAGAACTTTCTTAGACTTTTGATGCTTCTAGTGATTCAACTAGACCGATTTTTGTTCCTTTTTTCTAAAGTTTGGATTTTTTTAGTAGGCTATTCAACAAGTTTGGTCATTGAAACTTTAGCACAGTAGTCATTAGCTATGCGGTAGTTGTTCTAAATTTTCTTCGTGATCCTCTTCTCATTCTTGACTTCTTGATTTGGAGTAATACAAAGTTTGATTATGATTGCAAGATAAATTTATTCCTCTTTATTAGCAACAATTTTGTCAAAGTCTTCCTGTTTTTTTTTGTACTTTCATTTGATCATCCTGGTTGATAAAATTTGAAATATTTTTAAAAGGAAATGTCGGTATGGCTGTATCTTTTGGGTGATATCATTGTTATGTCACAGGAAGCATTTTTATTATTTTTTATTTTGTAATAGAAACATCTTTTTTTTTTCCACATTTAATATGAAGGCACCTAGTGTTTCTAGCTAGGTTGAACCAAGAATTATACCAACATCAGGTTGAGTCATTTTTGTAACATTGAATTCGGATATGTATTTATAACTGTCTATTGTTATTTGTAGATTCTTAATTTGTGTCTTACCAAAGTTCTTTTCAATTAGATTTGACTCTACAATTGATAATTGATTGAAAATATAAATATTGATTAAATTTTCCTTCATGTACGGATAAATCCACAACATTAATATGTTTTCCTTGAACAATTCCTTTAACTTTTAATATTCCAAAATAAGTGTTGAAAGTCCTTTATGTGTAAACCTTCCTTTGTTTATGCTAAAATCGATTCGGCTTTCATCGTTTTAACCTTGAGTTGAACTTATAATTCCTCCCAACTCTTTTTAAATAAAATACTTTTTAAAAGGTTAACTTCCTCAATGTATGTTAAGTAACCCTTTATAACATTTTTTTTTATGTGTATTCTTTAGAAAATATAATAATTTATTCGTTTTTATAATAAGGCTTGAATAATGCCTTGGTAATATATTTTCAACCTATACTTTTTTCCTTTGTACTTTTTCTAACCTTAATTAGATCTATGGAATTTTTTCTGAATATTTAATGCTTATTTATTAATGGTCGCATTGTTTGAACCTTTTTAAGGAAATTTTGATACCCATGACTTTTTTTTTTTTTTTTTTTTTCCATGAAAAAATTGTCTCAATTTTATAAAAGTATAAAATAAACACAAGATGATAGAATCTGTTGAGGAGTTTCTGTGAGGTGTCCTTGACGGTGAAAGCGATAACCTTGAGTTCCCTCAGAGTTGCAGTGATCCGACCAAGATGTAGATTCTCTTCATAAGCCATCCAAATAGGAGGATCCTTCAAGCAGGTGAAACAGTTCTGGGATCATGAGCTGTCCAAAAAAATCGACGAAAACTGAGCTGCCTGTGTGGAAGGAAAAACACCAGAAGCAAAGCGTGCCAGTGTCAAGATTCAGACTGTCAATAGGAAAGGCATGGTCGCCTCAGTCGATCAGAAAATATCAAGGATGGAAGGTGGACTCACTATCCCCTCGTCACAGTGAGAGATTGTGAGTTTTCCAGCGGGTTCAATTAAAGCTCTTTTTGAAAGAGCGCTTGACTATGAGTTGAAGGCCCATAAAGGAAATGTCTTTGGGCCGTTTAAAATTAGTGAAATTTTGCAGATCAGTAGTTGTTTCCGGCCATTCAATCTGAATGACCGATTAATGTGGGTGGATTTACTTAAGGGTAAACCAGTCTATGATGACTTTCAAATCGCCGGATGTGAAGTTTGATTGACCGGTGGATGCTAAGAGAGGGTAGACCCAGGCCCCATCGATTGACTTTTGTATGATGCGATCCGGGCCTTTGGTGGGAACCAATTGGAGTTACGGGCGTTATTAGGATTTGAGAATCCGCACGCCCTACAACAAGCTCGGTGAGAGAGTGACACCATGAAACGAGGCAATGGTGAATCCTTCGGCGGTAGGATCAATTTCTTTGTCGCGAGGAGAATATGCAGTAGGCTTTGTCCGGATAGAAGAGGCAAGAACTCACGAAAACGACTGTATATGGATGGAGCGGTCCTCAAAGAGCTCTGATTCTTTCAATCCAGATTCGGTGACAATGAGCGCCAAAACGCGAGAGGAAGGATGCGATTAGAGGTGTATTTGAAGCGGTCGCGAAGCGGTAGCACCTCTCCGGGGAAGGCGTATTAGCTTGGTGAGATGCGATTGATTCCACCTCAGCTGATACCCAGGACCTGAACCTTTAAAATTCACCCTTGTGATAGAGCGTATGGATAATGATATATTAGCACCATCGAAACAGGCAATGGTGAATCCTTCCGGCAGACTGAGATCAATTTCTTTGTGCAGGAAGGAAATGTCTGTAGGCTTTGTCCAGATGAAAGAGGCAAGAACTCTGAAAAAAACAGCCTGTATGGATGGGGAACGGTCCTCAAAAAGAGCTCTGTTCCTTTCAATCCAAAGATTCCAGCTGACAATGACTGCCAAGCACAGAGGGGAGGATCGATTAGAGTGCCACGCGCTGAAACAGTCTGAAACAGTAGCACCTCTCCAGGGAAGACGTAGCTTGAGCTGGGAATGCAGTCGATTCCACACCTCCGCTGATACCCATGACTTGAACCTTTGAAAATTCACCCTTGTGATAGAGCGTATGGATAATGATATATTTTGTTTTCTTGGTTTCAGTTACTTCCAAGGTGTTGTTGGCGGCTGTCTCCTAATAGATGAGGACCTCGATAATTTTTTTCTACAACAGAATTAAAGCTCCAATTTAATCAAACAACCATGCAATTTTTCCCAAGTTGAATTACAATAGCACTAGTTACACCACTCGAGACACCACAACATTCGAACCCTTTGATTGGTGCACTCTTCGGTGGCAATTAAATATTTTTATATGGCCTCGCGTACTTTATTTTTATTTAATTTTTTTTTGAGAGCTTGACAGGTTGGAATGTTTTGCGACTTGATTATGATCTTTTAGTTGATCGGTAAATTGTACCTTGTGTGTTAATTTTACTGTTGTGTTTCCTTGATTCGCTGACGTGGACTTGGTTAATTTCTTTAATTTCTTGATGGCGGCTAGAAGCATTAACAATGTTGGCTATCAATAGTTGTAGGTATGACGACGCCTTTGGAAAATACAAGAGTTGTAAGTTCGTTGTGTTTTTAACTAGCACAATTACTCAAAACCGTGGCTGATGAACGCTGAAAGGTGTAGACAAAAAATGAAACGCATAGCTAGAAAATAAAACGCACAATCAGAAAATGAGCGTCTACAGCCAGCATAGTCAGTGTGCTAAATCCAAAGTTTAATCATTTAAACGTGGCAATCATATGGTGCTACAATAATTTCTTAATATGATTAGGTAAATGTTAAAAGTTAAACAGGTTAACGGATGCATTAAAAAATAAAAGAAAGTTATGAAGAGGAAATCACATTCATTGATTTGGGAGGACGACTAAGAATATGCCAACATCTTCAATTGTTAGCCATCAGATTAGAATTTTAGGTTAAAAGATGATTAATTGTGCTCATTGTCATTAGGTGTACGCCTTTCGACGTAATTAATTAAAGAATTATAATGCATGACTTTTTGGGAAAAAAATGATCATATTATCTATCTATCTATCTATCTATCTATCTATCTATCTATATATATATTCTTCAATATGCAGTAGATTGGTTTTAATTTTTTTTTTTAATTTTTTCCCTCTTGTCTTATTGATATTTGGTTCTATTTTCCCTTTAATTTTTTGGCAGCTGAGTAATTTGGATTTTCAATAGAAATTTTGGACAATGAATGGAAAATGGTCGGATTCTGGTCAAAGACCTTGGAGTCAGAGAAACTTAAAAAATTTGAGTGTGGCCAATGGCCTGGACTAGAAATAACACTCTGATACCAACGTAAAGAACCAATTCGGTTCTTATAACAAACATCCATCATAAATGGGATAAACAATTGTAATCCATACTGGATAAGAAATATATTGAATAAGAATGTATATAATGAGATAGATAGATATATTAGATGATTGATGTACAATGATAGTGCCAAATATATAGAGAACCTAAAGGCACATATGGTGACCATCCATGAAAGGATGTGTCCCTTAGAGAATTAATAACTATTATTATATATTTTTTGTATGTTACAGATTCTCAAAAAATGGTAGCTTCTCATGAGAACAAATACCTTGGACAAAGAGTGTCAAAGATGAAGTAAACACATTCAAAGCAACGGGCACTAACTCCTCATCCTCTACTTCCCCCCCATGGTATTGAACGAATATTTCAATTTTGTGATCCTCCTTAAGTAGCTAGCCACTGAATCTTTGTCACTCATGCAGATGGTCAAGATCCTTTTTCTCAAGAGCATTTTCTTACAAAGGTTCACACTCTGGTGGAATTGAATCAAAACGTCATACATCTCCTTGTTGGTCTTGCTCTCTGCACTATGACTGATAAGTTTATCCTTCAACAAATCAAGAATGATTCGCTTTACCTTGGCCTCCTTTTTATTATGCTCAACTAATTGTTTTAGATTAGTAGGTGTAGTGATTTGTTTCTCAACATGATCCCAAATCTCAACCTCATCTAATAGCATTTGTAGTTTGTACTTCCAAGGTGTAAAATTGGAAGAACCTTCCAACCTACCACACTCTCTAAGATTAAGAGTATTCATTCGTATAAATCTAAAGAAGACCTCAAGGAAAAATCAACAACAAATCAAGTAGATCGGTCACCAATCCTAGATGAAAATCACAATTCCAATCCCTAGAAAAACTATGGCATCACACCCAACAAGTATATGCATAAATGCTCAACTCCCTGTTTCACAAGAAAATGAATTTCAACACAAGAAGCTCTCATAGTATGTGGAAATTTGCAATGTAAAACACTTCAAAAATTTCACCTCATTTACTTGAAGTTCCTCGGATCTATTTCATATAACTTTAATCCATGTGGTTTAACTTGAAATATAAATTACAATACGAATATACATCACTTAAGTCCAACCAGATCACTAGGCAAGCTCAAGACAATAAACACCAAAAGTATGTTCTTGAAGGAGAGAAGATTCACAGTCCTTAAGGCACAATCTCCTTCATCACCAGATCTGAAAATTACTATAGTTATACCATATTTAACACAACATTAAATTTGAATTCTAGTTTCTTCTTATTAGGCTAAATCACATAACATATTGGCCAAGTTGTCCCAATAAATTAACATAGAGAAACAACCAAGAAACCACTCATAGACAATGAAGATGCAAGTTTGATTTTCAGATTTATGACATACAAATTTGAACAATAATGGTACACTTCATATTACATCATAAATGAAGATACAATACAATACCTCAGCTTGTACCAATATGGTACACCATGTCCTTTTAAATCATCTAGCCACCCAATGAGCCTAGAAAGATTCAACCATAAACTAGCTCAAGATATTTACAACATAGCATATGCCAGACCTTGTAATCACAAGGTACATTGATGCCCCAATTCACTACATGTACAAAGTAAGGTCAACCAAATCAACATCCTCATTTCAATTAAGCTTCAAATTTGGCACCATGGGTGTGGCCAAGGGTTTACAATCAAGCATCTGGGATCTCTCCAAAATATTCAAGGTGTACTTCCCTTGCCCAAGGAAGCCCTCTCCTAAACCTTGTCAAACCTACAACTCTAAAATTAATGTAGTATACCATTATCCTTCATATCAAATTTACTTTCCAACTTCTACTTACACCACATAATAAGTTTCTCAAGCTATTTGTAATGATCAAGTCGTTTACACACCAAACCAAGACAACCAAAGAAACTTCATCATACAAATAATAAATATTTGGATTAGCACTAGTCTTGGTAAAACCCAAGTTCAATAGGTACTCATCAATCCTAGAGTACTAAGCTTGTGGTGTTAGCTTCATCCCATAAAGGGTATTTCATCCATGCATCTCAAAACCTCTGGGATGATGTATGCACACTTATTCTTCAATCACACCATTCAATAAGGCCATTTTTACATCCATCTGAATAAACACCACCCATATCATGTTTTTAATGTAATAATAGTATGAATAAAAGTATATATGGAAACTAAATAAAATATCTTGTTATAATCGACTCCTTTTTTAGAGAACCATGTTACAACAAACCTTGCCTTGTATTTTTTAATATTCCCATCAATGACATGTTTGATCTTGTACAACTTTCTAGAATCAATCATTGATTTCCCCACAAGTTCCGATACATCTCACAAACATCATTTTTTAGGATGGAGTTAAAATCCTTTGTCATGGCATCCTGTTAAGCCCTAGACAAAGCCCCGTGTTAAGTATTAAACCCCTTATTAAGTCCTAGATATTGAATAATTACAATTCTAGTGTTATATTTTTATGTAGGCTAGAACCCTTCCTTGTACCCTTTCATTATAATTGTACCCTTTGTCTTCTATATATATATACCAAGGAGAGATATTTTTAGGGTCATATTATCTCATCTTGTACATTGAATATATTGTAAAAAGAGCTTTCCACCTCGAAGTGAACAATTATTCATTGAATTTTTTTTTATAATTCTCAATTATTTGGTTCCTAACATTTGGTATCAGAGCACTCATCCTAGGGTTTTGTTGCTTCAAGAGAGTCATCTTGGAGTTTTCACTGTAACTTTTTTTATGGGATGCTTCAAATAGAAAAATTTGGAGGTTACTTAGGAGACATATTAAAGTATCCTTGGTAAAAAAAATTAGGTTCTGGGTCATTATACTTTAGGAGATATAACCTATGGAAGATAGGGTTTTTGACTTATCCTAAGTTTAGTTTTAAGTGAGTCATATTGGGATTTTCGTTATAATGTTTTTCCTAGGAGGTTTAAAATAGTGAAATTTTGTGGAGACTGGGGAGAAATTTCATAGTATAGATGGTCAAAAATTTAGGTTTTGTTTCACTATACTTTTGGAGATATAGTCCATGGAAGACAAGGTTTGTGACTAAGTGTGAAATTAGTTATCTTGGCACTTTCACTGTAATTTGTTTTCATTGAAGTTTCAGACTCAGAAATCTTTAGAATCCTAAGTTGACACAATGAAGTACATGTGGACAAATTTTCAGATTTTGATTCATTATAGTTTATGATATATTTCTTGTGAAAGTTAGGGTTTCTTCATAAGTTATTTTCTTGTGATTTTAAGATCTTTTTCCGTGGTTAGAAAGCTCATTTAAAAAAAAAAATAGAGATTTTTTTCCATGGCTCCAAAGAAATATCCAAAAATTACTTCACCAATTAAACCTCCAGAAATCTCATCCATGACTCATGAAGAAAATGAGGAGATACAAAACCAATTATCCAAACTAAATAGTCAAATCAACAAATTGAATGATAGGTCAATGAAAAAGGTTGATTTGATGAATAGTCAAACAAAATGGAAAGAAAGATGGATGGAAATAAGGAACATATGAAAAGAACAATGGAACAAAAGTTGGAACAAATAGAATAGAAGATTATGGAAGAATTAAATGGGAGGTTCTTTAAAATTGATAAGGTGTTTGAAGGGACTCATGAAAATAAAGGTAGTATTCAGGTTGAACAACTTTCCAATAACAAGAATTTTCCAGGGGGATTTAACTCCAATAATGGAGTTACTTATTGTTAAGGTCCTAACCTGCACATAGGTAGATCAATGTATTCGGATGCAATAAAGGTTAATATTAATAAGGCCTTTCAATAAAATAGAATAAGGCGGATGTAAGAAGACCTAATAGAAGCTTTCGCTTCTAGAAGGATCTTCCTCTAGATGCTTCTCTTAATAGACATATTTAGTATAAATAAGGGTCGAG
>SNQJ01S0132634.1:0-10603 GCA_010110895.2 Picea sitchensis | reverse complement strand
TGAAAATACGTCTATTCAAACCATTTTAACGAGTGTCACAATGACAATATCACTCAGAAATATTTTCAATTTTAGGGAGTTTGAAAAGAGCTTAACTATGTACTCACAACCTTTTTCTAGATTTAGTCCCCTTAGCTTGAAAAAGTATAAAACTTACTAAGGAGAACTCTCTCAGCGAGACAAATCTCCTGAGGCATACCTTTTTCCTCCATAATCCACATGCCGGAAAAAAGGGGTAAAATCATGCTAGTAGATGTTCTTCTAGACCATTTTAACGAGTGTGAAGGAACAAGGTCACTTGATGATCTTTTCAATTTTATGGAGTTTGAAAAGAGATTAACTATGGACTTTGTGGGGGTTCCTTTTTTGTATGTAATATCCAAGGCCCAAAAAAGGTGATAAACAAAAACCAAGGAGAATTTTCCTTTTTGTAAATTTAGTCCCTCGGGCCCGAAAAAGGGTTAAGCTTATACCTGAGAATACTCTTCTAGCGAACCGAAGCTCCTAGAGTATGTTTTTATTCGTACAATTGACCGTTCATACCGAAAAAGGGGTAAACTATTGTCAGACAGATGTGCCTTCAAGTTTTAGTTTGGTGAGCATGAAGGGAAACATGATCACTCGACAATCTTTTCATTTTTAGAGAGTCTGAAAAGGGCTTTAAGAAGACTCCAAAAGTTACTTTTCCAATTAACCCAGACAAGATTGAAAATCATAAACACAGTTTTGTTAGTTGTTGCTTTCGAATTTCAAAAGGAGCTTTGGTGCAGACCCCCCTTCTCTCCAAATGGTTCTGCAACCTCCCGGTCTAATATCTTCACAAGACTGAGCATGATTAGCTCTTCGGGCATTTAATTTCCCTCTGAAACAATTCACCTAATCCCCCTTTTATTTTAGCGTAGGTTGTATGACATCCGCGATCTCTTCTAAGAACTTTTTTTGATTTTCTTAGATTTTGGGCGCTGTCTCTTCCACACTAGCCCCTCTCTACATATGACCTCAGGCTATAACCTGATGTAAGTATGTGATTACGAGTTCTTCCAAGAGAGACAACCCGCATTTCTCCCCACAATTCACCTCCAGCTGCCACATATCCCTCTGGTAATACCGTCGTTCCAATTGCGGTCCACTCTCATATTTTTAAATTTCAAGAATATTCTGGCCCCACAATATAACTCGAACATCGATCTTATGACCTTGGCGGTGTTTCGTGATCAATGGATGAGATCTATCCTCCTTTCCGAAATGATTTCATCTGAAGCTTGCGATCTACTGACGCGTGTCTCCCATAGATCGATGGCTACGATTTACTTCGTAACTTCAGGTTTCGACCGTTTTGACAATGGCTCCACGTCTTTCTACGGAATCATGAACCCTAAATTCTCCCTAGATAATCAACGGTCCTTATATCTACTACAACCAATGGTCAAGATCCACTTCGTGACTTCGTGCTTCAGAGGTTTTCACTCCTTGTCACTTCAAATATTCCGATTTGTGAATTCTGAAGGATCCTCGCAACTAACCAGTGTGCGACTTCTCCAATATCTAACGGTTTGAAATGATTTGGCTCCTCTTGGGTGGATCTTAACCCTTTATATTTTCTAACCTTCAAAAGTTCTTCTTGTGAAGGATTTCTCCCATTAAATCCTCTATACTTGTTCTTTCTTCGAAATTTGAAGTCCTCAAAGGTATTTCTTCGACACTTAGTCGATTTCTGGTCTTGTGCACTCCTTGCAACTGACCTCTACACTGTCTTACAAGAAAACCAAGTTATTTATCCAAATTTTTCTCCAAGTCAAAGACTTCGCATATGCACTCCTTATGTTCAATATGCACACTCTACATACAAAAGTTTTATGCTATCTCTTCTGAACTGTGAGTCGAAAAAGACTCTCTCACATGCACTCCTTGCATTTGGTATGCACTCCTTGCATAAACTTACAGAAGAGAAACAATTGAAACTTGTTCAGTTCTTCATGAATTCATTCATTCACCATGAACCTCATACATTCACAAAACCCATAACAACAGTAAAAACTGTAAGGTGATTTCAACATAGTACATTTGGATGAATTCTCCTCTATTCCATTCAATCCAAAAACTAATAATTACATTCTTGTCTCTTACATATGCAATACAGAAACAAAAAACTTGTCTGAACCATCTAAAGAGAGACTGTTCTCGGCTCTTCTCCATCCTATCTAAGTTTTATCACCTTCTACTCTAGCGGTTACCTACTCAAATTAATTAAATCCAACCTAATGACTAATAAGGAATAATATCCTACACCTGTAATATTTTACAGTCGTGTAATGATTTACAATGATCTCTCATTTCAAACGGTGGCTTGACTTTACATAAAACTAATTAATTAACGATAAATTCAAAAAATCTCCACACCACTACCAAGCTGGTTAAGAGTTGGTTCGGTTCTTTCAATGTGTTGAGGTGTCAGTTCGCTTCATCCCTCACTTTCTTGATTTCATAGTGATGCTCCTGCATCATACTCCTTTGGCTAAACTATTCATGGAATCCTGTCCTTGAGCTCTCGCACTGTTTTTTGATGCTTCAAAATATCGCGTTCAGTAACCCAACTTGAATCTTCCACTGTGTGATCTTTCCACTTCCCCAAATATTCAGGGTACATATTTCTTCTGGTTTTCTTTCCAACTCTTTGTTCTAAAAATTTCTCTATCTGAGGTTTTTCTACTATAGGCATATGTTCTTCCCACTGAATCTCCTCCTGATCATCCAGTTCTCTTGCATCATCTATGCTATAAGGATACATGTCTGCAATGTTGAATATCAGTGATATCCCAACATTATCTGGTATCTCGATCTCATAATCATTTGTTGCAAATTTCCTGAGGATCTTGCATGGTCCTATATTATTCATATTCAAATTATTATATGTTCCTCTTGGAAACCTTTCCTTTCTCAAATGAGCTAAAAATTAATCTCCCACTTCAAATTGAACTTCTCTTCTTTTCTAATCAACTCTATTGTTATACTTTTGGTTACTACCATGTAGTTGTCTCCTAACTTGATCATGAAGTATTTGCATTTCTATAGAAAAATCTTCTCTCAATCTCATCATGAAGTCTCCTAACTCATCTTGTTTCGATTCTCTCAATTTTGCAATCCTTCTTGGTTGTCTTCCATATACTATCTCAAATGGAATTTTCCCAGTTCTTCTATTTACTGTATCGTTAAATGCAAATTTTGCCTGTGCTAGAATCTGATCCCACTGATGAACTTGTTCAGTGACTAAACTCCTTAAAAAATTTCCTAGACTCCTATTCACCACTTCAGTCTGTCCATCTGTCTGAGGGTGATATGTTGAACTAAAGGATAAATTAGTTCCCAACCTCTTCCATAGAGTCCTCCAAAAGTGTCCTACAAACTTAGTGTCTCTGTCTGAGACTATACTTCTGGGCAATCCATGTAGTCTCATAACTTCTCTAAAAAACAAATTGGCTATGTGTGTAGCATGATTTGTCTTATGGCATGGTATGAAATGTGTCATCTTGGAAAATCTATCGACCACAACAAATATGGAATCACTTCCCTTTTGGGTTCTACATAATCCCAATACAAAATCCATACTAATTACATCCCAAGGTCATCCTGGAATAGGAATTGGCTTATACAAACCTGTGTTTTGTCTCTTTCCTTTTGCATGTCGACGAATATTACATCTGTCTACAAATTTCTTCACATCTGCTCTCATACCTGAACAATAATAAAAATATTTAGCTCTGCAAATGTTTTGTCATGACCAAAATGTCCGGCTAGACCTCCACTATGCTTTTCCTTCAAAAAATTATCTCTCATTGAGCATATTGGTATGCAAAATTGACTTCCTTTAAACAAAAATCCATCCTAATTTAAATATTTTGTCCATGAGTTGTTGTCCCTCAACAAATGATTTTCATATGCTTCATAAGCCTCTTTAAAATATGGATCTTCCTTATACATTTCCTAAAGGTGCTCAAACCCTAAGGTCTTCACTTGGAATTCCTATACAACCAAACTCCTCCTGCTCAAAGCATCTACAAATTTATTATCACTTCCATAAATATGTTTAATGACAAATGTAAAATTATGCATGAATTCTACCCATTTAGCATGCCTCTGATTCAACTTCTCTTTCCTAGTAATAAATTGTAAAGCTTGATTATCACTATAAAAGACAAAATATTTTGGAATTAGATAGTGTCTCCATTTCTTCAAATCTTGAATCACTGCATAAAACTCTTTGTCACATGTAGAATGTTTCTCCTTGGTGTCATTCAAATTCTCATTGAAATAAGAAATTGGCCTATTATCTTGGCTCAAAATGGCTCCAATGGCTATTCCACTTGCATCACATCTTACCTTAAATGTCTTTCCAAAATCTGGTAAAACCAAAATTGGTTGTTATGTTATCTTCTTTTTCAACACTTTGAAGCTTTTTTCAGCCTCCTTTGTCCAATTAAAATACTTATGTTTCTTTTTCATAGTATCCATTATGGGTGCACATATACCACTAAAATTTCTGATCAATTTCCTATAAAAACTTGCTAACCCATGAAAACTTATGACCTCAAATATGCTCCTTGGTGATGGCCATTCTTTGATTTCTCTCACCTTCTCTGGATCCATCTTTAATTCATTTGAAGAGATCACAAAACCCAAATATATGAGTTTTGTCTTCATAAAATAACTTTTCTTCAAGTTTATTAACAATTTTTCTTGCTGCAACCTCCTTATCACTAATGTCAAGTGTTTTAAATGTTCCTCCTCTGTTTTACTGAAAATAATATATCATCTGGATATATAATGACAAATTTACCTATGAAGTCTTTCAATACTTCATTCATCAACCTCATAAATGTGCTTGGAGCATTTGTTAATCCAAAAGGCATGACTAGCCATTAAAACAAACCTTCCTTTGTATTGAATGATGTCTTCCACTCATCTCCCTCACTCATTCTTATCTGATGATATCCACTTTTCAAGTCTATTTTTGAAAAATAGATTGCTCCACTCAAAGAATCCATCAAATCATCCATTCTAGGTAAAGGGAATCTATACCTAATGGTAATCTTGTTGATGGCTCTGGAATCTGTACACATTCTCCATCCTCCATCCTTCTTTGGAATTAATACAATTGGCATTGCACATGGGCTTAGAATTTCCCTGAATAAACCTTTATCCAACAACTCCTGAACTTGATTCTTAATCTCTTCATTCTCTCGAGGTGTCAACCTATACCCTGCTTTGTTTGGCAAACTGGCTCCTGGAATCAGGTCAATATGGTGTCTAATACTCCTAATGAGTGGTAATGAGTGAGGTAACTCATCCACTACTATGTTAGCAAAATTATCTAACAATTCCAGGATTTCTTCATGTAAATCATCTATGGAAGTATTGGTAAGGATAACTCTTGGATTCCTTACTACAACAAATTGCATTTCTTGATCTTTCTTGATCTCCTTCAAGAGTTCCTTCCCAGTCATGAGAAGTATTCTTGTGTTGGCTTCTTCCTTTTCTTTCTTTGTCTTATATTGGCAACAACATATGGCTTCTACCATTTTTCTCTAGAGTGTAATTATTCTTTCTCCCATCAAGAACGAAATTCCTATCAAACTTCCATCGTATTCCCAACAAAACATTATATACATCCATGGGAATTACATGACACAAAATCTCATCTTTATAACCTATTATTTTTAAATTCAACTTTTATTGACTTACCATTAATTGGGTATCTTTTCTTGCAACCATGATGCTTTATGCGAGGGCTTGGGTGTGGGTTGTCTCTCCATCTCAATTTTCCACCATCTGTGGATACCAGTTATAATTGCTCCCCCTTTGTCTATAATCATCTTTTGAAAACTTTTGTCCTTTTTGTTTTACAAGGATCACAGATTAACCTCATTCTCTTAATGGGTCTTCTATTTCCTTCTCTAGCTTTAGAAGAAATTTACTCATCATAAGATTTTGTCCTCCTTCTGTTTCTTCTACATCCACATTCTTATGGGATTAAAAATGTGTCTTCTCCTCCTCCTTCTTTTTTCTTCCTCTCAGGAGACCTTGATCCCAGAGACGTGTGTCATGTCTTCCACATACATAACATTTGACACACCTCCTCTACCTCTTCCTCTTCTCGAGGGAAAATAATTTCTCCCACCAAATGGTCTTCTTGGGGGCTTCCTCCTCTTTCAAAGTGACCATATGATTTCTCATTATCATCCTTAGTTTTTGGTGCCTTATCATAAACAATTCCCTTACCTCTAACAGTTTACGCCTGGATTATTGACTACGGTTCCTAGAAATTTTTTTTTTCTTCTTCCTTGAGAAGAATATGATGGGCATCCTCCCTTGTCCTTCTTGTCATCAAAATGATCTTATCTTGGATTTCATACCTCAAACCATTTATATACATGACAACTTTTTCATCATACTTCTCTCTTTGTGGATCCACGATATTAGGACTATAGAATTATTGTGCTCTTTCACCTTCATTGCTCCTGTCTTAGGTTCTGCAACTTCACGAACAAATTTATCTATTAATACTTAGGTATGAATTTAGCCTTGAGTTTGGCTACCATTTCATCCCAACTCTTTATCTTTTTGGCTCCTTTATAATACTCTCTACGTGTTGACTTCACCTCCTCTACCTCTTCCTCTTCCTCGAGGAAAATAATTTCTCCCACCAAATGGTCTTCTTCAGGAACTTCCTCCTCTTTCAAAGTGACCATATGATTTTTCAATATCATCCTTAGTTTTTGGTGCCTTATCATAAACAATTCCCTTACCTCTATTTAAGTTTCTGCCTCTGGATTAATGACTCTGGTTCCTAGAAATTTTTTCTTCTTCCTTCAGTGAAATATGATAGGCATCCTCCACTGTCCTTACTGTCATCAAAATGATCTCATCCTGGATTTCATACCTCAAGCCATTTATATACCTGAAAAATTCATCATCTTTCTCCCTTTGTCCAGTCCTGATATTCAGACTATAGAATTATTCTGTGTACTCTTTCACCTTCATGCTCCTCTGTCTTAGGTTCTGCAACTTCCTGAACAAATTTATCTGATAATCCTTGGGTATGAATTTAGCCTTGAGTTTGGCTACCATTTCATCCCAATTATTTATCTTTTGTTTTCCTTTGCTCTTCCTCTCTACCTGTAGTTCATCCCACCACAATGTTGCATGTCCCTTTAATATGGTGACAACATGTCTCACCTTCTTCCCTTCATCAACATCTTCATAGTCGAAATACTTATCGATGGACCTTATCTAGTCCAATAGCACTTCAGCATCTAGGCTACCTTCATACATTGGGATGTCTATATTTTCTCTAGCTCCCAACTTCACAATAAATTTCAATAAGATTTCTTTAGCCACATCTTCCCTTGTAGCTTATTCAACTTCTATTTCTTCACTCTCTGCATCACTGATATCTCCATCATCAAGTGTTCTTCTCTGCGTCACCTCTATCACTTCCAATCTTGCGTGAATATATTTCATTTCTCTTCTTACAACATGATTTTCCATAGGTGGTTCTACGCATATCCTTGGCGGTATTGTTTCAACTGTTTCTAACACACATAGTACAACTTCGATCTTTTTTAGGCTCTGATACCACTTGGTGTAGACCCCCCTTCTCTCCAAAGGGTTTTGCAGCCTCTCGATATAGGATCTTCACAAGACTGAGCAAGATTAGCTCTTTGGGCCTTTACTTTCCCTCTGAAACAATTCACTTACTCCCCCTTTTCCTTTAGAGCAAGTTGTATGACATCCATGATCCCTTCTAAGAACTTTTTCTGATTTGCTTAGATTTTGAGCGCTAGCTCTTCCACACTAGACCCTCTCTGCATATGACCTCATGCTGTGACCTCACGTAAGTATGTGGTTACGGGCGTGGCCAAGAGTGGTTTGAGACCAACCTGCCTTTCTCCCCGCAATTCACCTCTAGGTGCCATGTATCTCATTTCCAATACCTTCATTCCAATTGTGGCTTGCTCTCATATTTTTAAAGTTCGATCATATTATTTCCCCGCAATCCAACTCGATTGTCGATCTTCTGACCTCGACGGTGTTTCATGATAAATGAATGAGATCTGTCCTCTTTCTGAAATGGTTTTATTTGAAGCTCGGGATATACTGACACGTGTCTCCCATAGATCGACGGCTACGATTTACTTCAGAACTTCGGGTTTTGGCCTTTTTGATAATGGATCCACCTCTTTCTCCCAAATCGTGAACCTTGAATTCACCCTATATAATCAAGGGTCATTATCTCGCCTGCAAACAATGGTCAAGATCCACTTCGTGACTTTGTGCTTCAGAGGTTTTCACTCCTCTTCACTTCAAATCTTTCGAATTACGAATTTTGAAGGATCCTCACGACTAACCAGTGTGTGAATTCTCCAAGATCTAATGGTCTGAAATGATTCAACTCCTCCTGGGTGAATCATAACCATTTATCTTGTCCAACCTTAAAAAATTCTTCTTCTGAAGGATTTATCCTGCTAAATCCTTTGTACTCGTTCTTTCTTCGAACTTTGAATTCCTCAAAGGGATTTATTCGACACTTAGTCGATTTTTCGTCCTGTGCACTCCTTACAACCGACCTCTACATTATCTTATGAGAAAACCGAGTTATTTCTCCATATTTTTCTCCATGTCAAATACTTTGCATACGCACTCCTTGCGTTCAATATGCACACTCTGCATACAAAAGTTCCACTCTATCTCTTCTAAAATTTGAGTCGAAAAAGACTCTCTCACACGCATTCCTTGCATAAAATTATAGAAGAGAAACAATTTAAACTTGTTCAATTCTTCATGAATTCATTCATTCACCATGAACCTCATACATTCACAAAACTCATAACAACAGTAAAAATTGTAAGGCGATATCAACACAATACATTTGGATCAATTCTCCTCTATTCCATTCAATCCAAAAACTAATAATTACATTCCTATCTCTTATAGATGCAATACAGGAATTTTTTTTTGTCTGAATCATCTAAAGAGAGACCATTCTCGGCTCTTCTCCATCATATCTAATTTATATCACCTTCTACTCTAGTGGTTACCTACTCAACTTAATTAATTGCAACCTAATGAATAATAAGGGATAATATCCTACACCTGTAATATTTTATAGTCGTGTAAGGACTTACAATGATCCTTCATTTCAAACGGTGGCCCAAATTTACATACAACTAATTAATTAATGAGAAATTAAAAAAATCTCCACAACACTACCAAGCTGGTTAAGAGTCGGTTCGGTTCGTTCAATGTGTTGAGGTGTCAATTCTCTTTCTCCCTCTCTTTCCTGATTTGATAGCGATGCTCCTACATCAAGCTTGAAAGACAAAAAAAGCATGCTCATTTTGGAAATCCCGAGGGTGAGACCAAGAGTGATGATGGATCAGATGAATGAGGCTCAATATTGTAATCATGACAGGACTGACAAGGAATGTCAAGCCTAAAGTCATTAAAAAACAACATGGACACCAAAACACAACCATGATCTATCTAGGGAATCCATGTAAAGGTAGGCTCAGCCACCTAATCATGCCACCTATAAATCAGAAAAGACATAATTGTGTCGCACTTCAATGGGATCAATCCTATGACAAAGCGAAAATGACAACAAGATGTAGAAAGTGGAGGTGGAATCCTAACTTATATGAAAAAAGTTGGAAAAAAGACTTTTATCGAAGGACCTTTAAAAGTGACCCATCTCCCCAAAAATTTACCAAACCAAAAGGCAAACTGCATCGTAACATCTAATAAGAAATTCAAGAACCAAATTAAATGATATCTAAGCCAGAAAAAAACAACAAAAGGGTTCAAAAAAGTTGCAAAAAGGGCCAAAAAAGTCCATAAATAGAAACTGACAGCTCATTTTCACCATAGCAATTTGAAAATTAACCAAAAGGTAAAAAAAAACACTTTTCTAAAAGAGTTGATTCCGAGAGCTTCAGAGGATGAAACAAACTTCCGCTCGGACCAAGTAATTATAAAATCATCCCTCTTGCATTTCCATTCTTTACTTATGTATTATTTTTTGGTTTTTGGGGGGCGTGTCTTCCTAAAAAAAGGGAGGCCCTACATGTATGTGTGTTGTCCAAGGAAAACCCGCATATGTATGTAGGAAGAGAACAATTTTCCAAAGTACATATGTTATTGTGTCCAAGACAGCCCGCGTACACCCTCAAAATCATGGAAAAAATAAAAATACAAGAGCTAACTCCCCTTTGAACTATCATAGAACATGATGTATGTCCACTAGAGGGAGAGGAAACATGAGGATATTGATATCTTGGTCGATGGGGACCCTACTGCCATCGTTGCATTGAAACAATGTGGGCTATGGAATTTCTACCGGTGTTTGTTCATGAGGGCACAACCTAGGCTATTGAACACCCCGGTGGATTATTGGCACCCAGACGCAAAATCATTTATGATTGAGGGGTAGTCGTTGAATCCAACGACCGAGGATATCTACTTCTTAAATAGCCTCTTGAGGAGAGGGGAACCAGTCAATATGTGTACATTTCCCCCTGGGCCCTTCAACATCACAGACTACATTGGG